>JARNME010000028.1:0-16326 GCA_030179655.1 Scaptomyza flava
CCCCTCTAACACCTACTCTCTCTAATACTAACTCTCTCTTTCTCCCTCTAACACTTTCCTCCTCTTACAACTTCCCCCTATAATATTTCAAACTAAATCTGCAAGTCTCAATACTCTTGTGTTGATCTTGCTTACATAACACTCACGAATGTTGTTGTTCTTGTTGTTGTTGGTTTTGCTTTTGATCATAACAATGCGGCCTACGAATGTACTGCCCTTGACTAGCGTACTTCAAACAAGCACAATCTTGTCTCAATCCTTTATTCTTTGATCACAGGTTTTCACAAACATTCATTGTTTATGTTTTGCCTTCAGGTGTGCAAGGCAACGCACGTCAAACAGCCGCCCTCTCGACACTCTCTTATCTACTTATTCGTATCTAACACCTTATCTCTCTAACACTTTCCCACTCTATCCTTTCCCCCTCTTACACCTTCTCCCTCTAACACTCCCCCTCTCACACCTTCTCCCTCTAACTCTTTATAATCTAAATGTACAAGTATCAATACTCTGTTTAAAAACAATGTGTTGATCTTGCTGCTGCTGCTGCTGCGAAAGAAAATTCCCATCCTTGCACACATAACCCCCCACGAAGGATGTTGTTGTTGCTGTTGACAATAACAATGTACGTGTGCAGAGCAATGTATTTAAAACAGTAGCATACTTGACTCTAACACTAATTGGTTGAATAGCAAAAACTTATCCTGTCATTATCACAACCATAAGGCTCAACGTATTGACATTGCTGCTGCTGCGTAAGAAAAGTTCCACCCCTTGTTCAAAGAGCCCCACGAAGGTTGTAGTTGTTGTTGCTGTTGGTGTTGCTTTTGATCATAACAATGCGGCCTACGAATGTACTGCCCTTTGACCAGCGTACTACAAAAAAGCACAATCAAGCATGCACAAACTTGTCTCTAAGTCTTCCACCCTCTAACACTTTCTTGCACACAGTATCCTTCTAACACTATCCCCCTCTAACTCTTTCCTCCTCTAGCACCTTCTCCCTCTAACACTTTCCCCCTCTATCCGTTCCCCCTCTTACACCTTCTCCCTCTAACACTCCACCTCTTACACCTTTTCCCTCTAACTCTTTATAATCTAAATGTACAAGTATCAATACTCTTGTTTAAAAACAGTGTGTTGATCTTGCTGCTGCTGCCGCTGCGAAAGAAAATTCTCATCATTGCACACATAACGCCCCACGAAGGTTGTAGTTGTTGTTGCTGATGGTGTTGCTTTTGATCATAACAATGCGGCCTACGAATGTACTGCCCTTTGACTAGCGTACTTAAAAAAAAAAACCATCTTTTCTCAATCCTTTTATTCTTTGATCACTGGTTTTCACAATCATAAACATTCATTGTTAATGTTTTGCCTGCAGGTGTGCAAGACAACGCACGTCAAACAGGTGCCCTCTCGACTCTCTCTTATCTACTTATTCGTAGCTAAGAAACCTGCTCACAGTTGACTCTCTCTCTCTCTTATCTACTAACTTGTAGCTAAGAACCCTGTGCACACTTGACTCTAGCATTTAATAGTTTCATAGGGAATGTACTTTGCTCACTGAACCTCACGGACGGTGATACCTATAACACATTAGCCAACTAATGTACTTGACCTTTGACTAGCGCACTTCAAGCATGCACAAACTTGTCTCTAAGTCTTCCTCCCTCTAACACTTTCTTGCACACAGTCTCTTTCTAACACTTTCCCCCTCTAACACATTTTAATCTTAATCAACAAGTATCAATACTCTTGTTTAGAAGCAATTTATTGATGCTGCCGCTGCCGCTGCTGCCGCTGCTGTTGGTGCTGCTGTTGGTGCTGCTGTTGGTGCTGCTGCTGCGTAGGAAAATTCCCATGCCTTGTTCACAGAACCCCAGTAAATCGAACAAGCGTTTGCTTTTCTCTATTGTCTATCCTTTCTTCCTTTGCACACTGCTACTCATGATCATAAACATTCATTTTTTGACGTGTGTTGCAGGTTTATAATGCCACGCACGTCAAAGAGGCGTCCTCTCGATTCCAGATCCTTTGATCACTACTACTCATGACCATAAACATTCATTCTTTATTGCTTGCTTTCAGGTTAACAATGCAACGCACTTCAAACAGGCGCAATCTCGGCTCTCTCTTATCTATCCTTTCTTCCTGTGCACACTGCACCTCATGACCATACACAGGTTTACAATGCCACGCACGTCAAAGAGGCGCACAATTGACTCTAACACTAGTTAGGTAAATAGCCAAATCTGTTCACCTGTTTGCAGGTGTATAATGCAACGCAGGTTTAACAGGCGCGCACTTGACTCCAAATCATTTGATCACTAATTCTCACAGATGCTGCTGGTAAAGTGGTGGCCTAGGAATGTAAATCCTTTGTTCTCCACATTAGGCTAATCAAAGGAGGGATACGATCGTGGGGAAAAAGGGTCATAAATTATGATATGGAAGGGGGTCAAAAATCAAGGGGTCAAAAAAAGGGTCATAAAAATTAATGGGGTCATAAAATTTAATGGGGTCATAAATTGTTGGCATCCCTTTGGCGTAGAACCGGCAGTTCCCTACTACTGTTATCGATAATTTGAAGCAAACTAGTTCTGCTCATGGAATAGGAGAAGTTATATACAAAATGTGAAGTCTCTAGCTCTTTTAGTCTCTGAGATCCACGCGTTCATACAGACGGACAGACGGACAGACAGACGGACAGACGGGCATGGCTATATCGTCTCGGCTGTTGATGCTGATCAAGAATATATATACTTTATGGGGTCGGAGATGATTCCTTCTGCCTGTTACATACTTTTGCACAAAACCATTATACCCTCATTTACCCATTTTATGGGTTAAGGGTATAAAAGTGAAGTAGTTAATAGAATCAACACCGACATTTTATAAGGTGTGCAGAAGAAATGAAAGAGTATTTGCCAATGGATGCACTTCATAAATTTCAACTGAAACTAAATGTGCCAGTAATGCTTATGCAAAATCCAGATGGCTATGTAATGGAACAAAGCTTCGGATAAAAAAATAGGGGCAGAATATACTTGGTGCTACTATTTTAAAATGTGTCGGTAAGGAAAAAATTGTTATCATACCTCGGATTCCAATTATTCCCACTGACCTTCCGTTCTGTTTCAAAAGGGTTCAGTTTCCATCCTCTATTAATTTAAGTTCCCTTTAAGAAATTCAATTACTATAAAGTACCTATTCTAAACTTAGGCATTTGTCATCAGTCAGTATGAGCGGTAAAAGATGGAAATGCTTTGAATTTTATGACATCCTAATTTCATTTTCGAGCACTGCTAGCAGCTCCCATACTTCCAAACAAAAGAGTTGGTTGGCTGTTCTATGGGAGATCATGTCGCAGCATAGCCAGCATCCAGAATGACTTGCACTTTTGACTCACACACTAGGCCTGCCAGACTCAACTGGATTTAAATTCGGAATTTTCTTTTAGGATTTTGCTGTTTGACTGCTCTATGTGTAATTGCTTGATGATAACACGTACGTAAATCAATGTAATCAACATAGAATCACTCGATTTACGCCTTTAGGCACACAAACACAAATACGCACACCACACCCAAAATCAAAGTAAATAAAAAAAAAACAGTTGAAAAATGCCTTTGTTTAAAAATGGCAGACAAAGGACACACAATAAAAAAAAAAAAAATACCAACAACAACAGTCGCACTCATGAGCGTAGTGTAGGGGATCGATGGCTGGAGGTTACTGTGTGGGTGATGGTGGATGGAGTTTATGGCACAGGGTAAATAGAAATGCTAATAAAAAAATTCCAACATCAATATGTGGAATTTGTGTCGAACATATGCGCCAATAACGCAGCCTCCCCATTCTCCTTTCTTCCAATCATCACTAGGCCCCCATCTATATCCATAAACACACACAAACATAGTGGGTGTGGTACTGGTGCTGCTGGAGTTAGGGTATTGAGGTTTAAGCTGTAACATCGTCCTCGATGGGGTCGATATGTTTGCTTAGCTGAATGTTGGTGATGATGTGTAAACATTTACATGACGTGCCCCTGTTTATTTTAACCTTTGATCCGGTCCGCTGTCTCAGTCACAGTCACAATTGCAGTCGACGTCAGCAGCTGCTAAAGCTAACTGCCAAAGCAAACGATGATTTTGGGGGTGTGGTGGACAAAATGTAAAAATGAAGTAAAATATTTCCATTAAAAATAAATTGTTTGTGTAGGCAGACGACGAAATGTTCGACATGTGGCTGCAGCAGTCACGTGGGGTAGGGAGAGAAGGGGCAGCATAAGGAATGCGATTTTAAAGTCTATATTCATGAGTAAACACTATACACCTTGAGATACACACACACACTTACCAGCCGAGTAACAGACAGTCGGGGCAAATGAAAAGCGCAATAGGAAACCTCAAGCGTACAATAAATTCTTATGCTTAAGATGGTACAGGAGGCTACCCAGCAAGCATTTTGAATGACAAACCATTGTTTTTACAGTCACCATATGATTGAAAGTAAACATTTATGAACTATTTTTTTGATGACAAATCACATTTTTGTGTTATATATTGGTCGGCATTTGTGACTGATTTTGAGAGGTCGTATACTACAGAAGTTTTCACTAATTTTTGAGTCGTTTTTCAAATCAAAAGCGAGTATTTTTCGAGTCGTATTTTTTGAAAGCTGGTCAAAAATATTTGTTGTTTTTTCAGCCTTTAGGCCGGCCGCACACCGGAGCCAACAAAACGTCTTTAAGCGTTTTTTTTTGTCGAACCGAACATGAATCCATTGCTTCTTATGGCCGGCCGCACACCAAGACCGACAAACAAAAAACCATAGCATTTGTTGGGAGCGAACATTGTCGAAAGCCGTTTTTCTATAGAGTTTCATGGGGGCTGCGCACACCGAACCCAACCAACGTCTTTATACAAGTGTTCGTGACGAACATTACACGGTTGCTTATGGAGCTGCGCACACCGAATCCAACAAGCAAAACAGCATACGGCAAAGCCCAACAAACGTTTTTATTTTGTCGAATGCTGTTGGGTGGAATTATGTTGGGCTTCGACAAAAATATATTTCCTCTGGTTTGCAAGTGATGGGGAGAACACAGTGTGGTTTGGACATACATCTTGAACATCCAAAACCTTTATAATATTTATATTATACATTTTATTAGCAAACGGCACAAAAAAAAATTCAAACCTCTATTTATGAATGATGTCTTCGTCCGAATCAAATGACATTTTGAACAAGACTAAAAATTATTTTTGATTGTGTCGTACACCGAAGCCAACAAAAAGTCGAAAACAAAATGCTCGTCGAAAGGTGTTGGTTTTGGTGTGTGATATCAAAAATAATGTTTTTTTGTCGGACCAACAAAGACCAACATAAAACATTTTGTTGGCCCCGGTGTGCGGCCGGCCTTATGTATCATAATTGTTTAAATGTTAATTTCAATGTTAACAATTAATGTTAATATAAATGCTTATTACAGACTACGCAATTTAAACTTACCTTTTATTTTTACCCAACGAGGGTTTGAGCCGGAGACTTTCGTTATTGCGGCGTCTTAGGCAGCTCGACCATCAGGCGTCATTGAGTATCATAGCCTAATTGCCCATAAGTTATATTTATGATATAAAGCATATTTTACTCACCTGCATGCTCAATTTCTGATAGCTTTACATTTGAAGCATTTAATCATATTTTGAGCATGCAAGCAAGTCGCTTTTGAGTCGCCAAGCTGTTCAAAGTAATCGTTTTTACTGACGTCACGACAAAGTAAGCTTATTTTAATAGCTGGCATGCTCAATTTTTGATTGCTTCAAATTTTAGGCGATTCATCCTATATAAAGCATACATGCTAGTCGTTTTCCAGTAGGGCTTTAATCGCATAATAATCGCGATTAATCGTTTTTAAGTCATCAAAATGACTCAAATTGAACTAGCTATTGGGTTTCTGATCAACATTTTTTGATGATTCAAATTGCTTGCAGGGTACAAACATATATAAATGTATGCATGTGTATGTTCATGTGTGTGTGTGTACTGTGCGCTGAGCAAGGCAAATGACGCACGAGCAAACAAAACGTGTCAAAAATATACGAACAACAATAAACACATTTCCTACCAACACCCAAGACATCAAAACTGCCTCCACTTGAAACCCAGTTTGACCCCCTAAGCCAAAGACAAAAAAATCAAAAAAAATAAACAAAACAAGTAAGAAGGCTCTAGTCGGGAGAGCCCGACTAGAAGATACCCTGAACCCAGTTGCAATAAATATATTTAATTTATATAAGACTTTGGTATACTGGCTTAGCTTCCATCGCTTAAGTTCAATATCTCCGGTGTTTCTCAACCGATTTGGACGAAATTTTCAGAAAAGTTCTATCATTATCCATTACTTCAACCCTCATTTTTAGATTTTCCAAATTCGATATTTTATTGTTATCGATATTATGTGTATATCGGAAACCAGAATAGTTATCGATAATTTGAAGCAAACTTGTTCTGCTCATGGTATAGGAGAACTTAAATACAAAATCAGAAGTCTCTAGCTCTTGTAGTCTCTGAGATCCACGCGTTCATACAGACGGACAGACGGACAGACAGACGGACAGACGGACATGGCTATATCGTCTCGGCTGTTGATGCTGATCAAGAATATATATACTTTATAGGGTCGGAGATGCTTCCTTCTGCCTGTTACATACTTTTGCACAAAATCATTATACCCTTATTTACCCATTTTATGGGTTAAGGGTATAAAAAAACAATGCAGAGTGTGGGTCTAAGCTATTTGCCCTGACTGTAAACCTTGCATAGCATAACGAGGGCTCATTCTGAAGTTTGCAACATATTGATCTCAGTGCTAATTGCAATTTAATCTGTCTGGATAAGCATCTTGGGGTAAGTTCCTTCGTATATTTCTAGTTGTGTGCTAGAATGATTTAAGTAAGTTCATATTGTATATATTTCAATTTGTCAACTTTGTATTCAATCATAGGATATCTATAGCAAGTATACTTCGAATACATATAGTATAAATATACAAATACTTTGAGCATCATTTCATAGTACATATGTTATTCTTAATTTAAGTTAGGCATATTCAAAATTGATGCTAATTCGTAAACGAAAATAGTTGGAAAAAAAATTAATTTCTTTTCATACATATACTACGTCTTTTTTTAACCCATAAAATAAATAAATAAGGGTATAATGGTTTTGTACAAAAGTATGTAACAGGCAGAAGGAAGCATCTCCGACCCCATAAAGTATATATGAACGCGTGGATCTCAGAGACTACAAGAGCTAGAGACTTCAGATATTTGATATTAGTTCTCCTATACCATGAGCAGAACAAGTTTGCTTCAAATTATCGATAGCAATTCTGGTTTCCGATATAAACATAATACCGATAACAATAAAATATCGAATTTGGAAAATCTAAAAATGAGGACGTAATGGGTAATGATAGAACTTTTCTGAAAATTTCGTCCAAATCGGTTGAGAAACACCGGAGATATTGAACTTAATCGATTGAAGCTAAGTCGGTATGCCAAAGTCATAAATGCCAAATACATAAATTTGATTGATTTATTGCAACTGGGTTCAGGGTATCTTCTAGTCGGGCTCTCCCGACTAGAGCTTTCTTACTTGTTTTGAGTGTAAATTTATAAGTTTAAGTGTAGACGTGTCTGTATATCGTGAACTAATTTTGGTCAAATTGTTGTTAAAGATATCTAGGTTGACATATTTTCATTTCATGTTGTATTTTAAGTAGTAAGTTCAAATGTGATAACCCAAGTTTGTGTTTCAAAATCCCAAATCTGATCGTAGGGTGTACTATAATCAAGCTTGTTTGATTGAAGTTGCATTAACTGATTTAAACATATCAGCTTAACAAACTTACCTTTTATATACTCTTTCTAAACAAGCTAGTTCAAGTAGAATTTTTCAAAGCATTAGCTCGTCAAAATTTGGCGTTTTCAAAGGTAAAACCGTTGATGTGAATATTTTTTGTCAGTTGTTTTTGGCCAGGCCTACACAGAGAAAAAAAATGAAACGTAAAACCGAACATTTTAATTTTAGATTCAGATTTTAAATTTTTTTTCTTAATTTCAATACGAAAATTTTTGATTTTAAAATTAATCGTATTGAAACACCAAATTTAGTACGATTCGTATTAAAATCAATGCGGAAAAACGTTGATTTGAATAATTAGTTCTTAAACCTAAAATGAAAATTTTAAATTTAAGAATGTGCGCTTTTAAAATCTATATCTAAAACAACCACATTTAAATCGATAGTTTCAATTTTAGAAATCAGTACGAATCGGTTTAGAATTAAAGTGCAAACTTTTATAAATCGTAATTTACTATTTTAAATTTGAAGAAATCAGAAAAATTATAAAATGCAAAATTTAAATTACTACTCGAACTTCGAATGAAAAATTTTAAATTTAATAATTTGCCCCAATAAAAAACATATTTAAAACGAGCACGCATTCGCGTGGTAATCGTAAGGTCTCAGGTTCGAGTCGCGGCATAGGTAATTGGCTTTTCGTGATCGGTAAGTTTTAAAAAATTAATTTAAAATTATACAAATGATTTATACTAAGTATGTAAAAATAAAATTTCTCACGCATACTTATACATTGAAAGAATCTAATAACTATTAACAAAGAGCTATCACGCAATGCTGATACCTGGTGGTGTGTATCCGTGCGCCCCAACCAAAAGTTTAATAGAAATTTATAAAATCTTATAGTATACATTTGTTCATGAATTATAACCACCAATATGGTGTTCAAAACTGATATCGGGGGATGTAACATTATTATTTCGATTCAAAAATTATTTTAGTTAATTTAAGGTTTCTAATGCTTAACTTTAAAATGAAAACATTTTGAATCAAAAAGTTTTCATTGTGAAAACTAAAATTCAAGCACCTTAAATATAAAATAAAAATTTTTAAACCCAAAATTTTAATTTTAAAATTTTATTCTAAAATTCCACTTTTAGAATTTAAAATTATAGGTGTAGACCGAAAATCGTTCCGAAAAATTTTAGAATCTAAGTGTAAATTATGCGATTTAAAAATTTTTTTTTCTGTGTGTACATGATGGCAGTTTAATAGCAGTAGGATAGTGTTGTAAGCCGAGGCAAGGGTAGGTTTCTTGTCGTGTTTGGTAGGGGAGGATAGGGTGCTTTTTGATGATATTCACATGGTAATCGCAGCGCCACGCGCTCTCAGCTTTTATATTTTTTTATTGCTTGCTTAGGACATTGGCATAACTCTTCCCCTTGTCCTGTCACTGGATGAAACATGTGGTTCTTGTTTTGTTGTTTTCTTCTTCTTGTTTGTGTTTGTGTATGTGTATGTGTATGTGGACAAAGGATATTTTTGTGTGTGCCTGCAGATGCCACTGCGTGCGCCATGGGGCTGGCTGGCACCACAACCACCAGCAACCGAAAGGCAACAAAAGTAGCAAACGAGGCAACTTTTACGAGCGCATAATCGAAAAACTTCCGCAGTGGTATTGAAGGGGAATATCGAGGGGTGTGCTGGCTGATGGACCAGGCCTAAAACTGTTTCCTTTTTTAGTCTGCTGTAAACAAAACGACAACAACAAGGGAAAACAAGTGGAAACAACCACAACAATAACATTTGTCATAGTTGGCCATTTGCTGCTGCTGCTGCTGATCAACGTATGTATGTACATATAACAACAACCGCCGCGGCGGTGACCTGTGACCCACACGTTCTGAAACCAGAATTATCCACCTCCATGTTTCGTGTCCTTGCCACTGTCACTGTAACTGTGACTGACTGTCGTCTGCTTTTTAGCCTGTCTGCTTGTCCGTCCTTGTCCTTGTTGCTGCCCTTATGCTCTTGTTACGAGTTTTTATACTCGATACCGAACTTTCCAATTCTCTTTATCTATGGGATAGTAAATTTAATTAATTAATTAAATTAATTTGGGTTCTACGATAACTGGGGGGCTGGCAAATCAGTAAATTCGATAACTCAAAACCGATAAGTCCACATATTTCGCACATACTTACAGCTAGAACTACCAAATTTGGTGAGAAGATAGCTACTAGCAACCCCCAAAAAACTGCATCAGGAATTTTGGAGCCACGCCCACCCATTCCGCCCCAGCCCCCCTGCAATTTAAAGTCAAAAAAGTATATATCTCCCACAGTTTTTGAGCTATAACCACCAAATGCCAGATGCCACGCTCACCAATACTGCCCTACCCGCCCCATCCACCCCAACGCTTCATCAAAAATGGGAATGCGTGTATCTTCCAGAGTTGTGAGGCTAGAGCCACCAAATTTGATAGGAAGTTAGCTGGCAATGACCCCAAAAAATCTTCATCAAAGTTTTAGAGCCACGCCTACCCATTTCGCCCCCCTTTCCCCACCTTTTACAAACATTTAGCTAGAGTCACCAAATTTGGTATGAAGATAGCAATAGACATTCCACACAGATCTGCATCAAAACTTTGGATGCCACGCCCACCCATACCACCCCCAGCCCCCCTTTTCCCACGTTTTCACAATTTTCGAGCTAGAGTCACCAAATTTGGTATGAAGATAGCAATTGACATTCCACACAGATCTGCATCAAAACTTTGGATGCCACGCCCACCCATACCACCCCCAGCCCCCCTTTCCACACTTTTAACAATTTTCGAGCTAGAGTCACCAAATTTGGTATGAAGATAGCAATTGACATTCCACACAGATCTGCATCAAAACTTTGGATGCCACGCCCACCCATACTGCCCCCAGCCCCCCTTGCACCACTTTTTACAAACTTCGAGCTGGAGTCACCAAATTTGGTATGAAGATAGCCATTGACATTTCACACAGATCTGCAATAAAAATTTGGATGCCACACCCACCCATACCGCCCCCAGCCCCCCTTGCACCACTTTTTACAAACTTCGAGCTGGAGTCACCAAATTTGGTATGAAGATAGCCATTGACATTTCACACAGATCTGCAATAAAAATTTGGATGCCACACCCACCCATACCGCCCCCAGCCTCCTTTTCCATAGCTCTTACAATTTTGAGCTAGAGTCACCAAATTTGGAAGGAAGATAGTTGGTGGCATCCCCATCTGCATCGGAGAATCTTTATGGAAGCGTAAACCCCTGCCCCATCCATACACCTTTGCAATCAGGCCTCGTTTTAAGCGGTTTTAATACTGGTATCGAGTATGCCGCAGTCGGTTGCGTCCGACTGCAACGTTTCCACTTGTTTCCTCTGTTTTTTTTTTTTTTTTTTTTTTTTTTTGTGCTATTTGTGTCCGTGACTTTTTGATTTCACATGTGATTTGGCAATGTGATTATGAATTTCGTATTTTTCCAGCTTGATGATAATAGAGATAAGTTCGATGTCTTAAAAACATCTTTGATTTTGTTATTGTGCTTTGGGTTTGAGTACATAAAAATAGACAATTTAAGATAGAACTTCCTTTTTATACCCTTAACACATAAAATGGGTAAAAAAGGGTATAATGGTTTTGTGCAAAAGTATGTAACAGGCAGAAGGAAGCATCTCCGACCCCATAAAGTATATATATTCTTTATCAGCATCAACTGCCGAGACGATATAGCCATGTCCGTCTGTCCGTCCGTTTGTCCGTCTGTATGAACGCGTGGATCTCAGAGACTACAAGAGCTAGAGAATTCAGATTTTGTATATAAGTTCTCCTATACCATCAGCAAAATAATATTGCTTTAAATTATCGATAACTATTCTGGTTTCCGATACACACATAATATCGATAACAAAAAATATCGAATTTGGAAAATCTAAAAATGAGGACGTAATGGCTAACGATAGAACTTTTCTGAAAAATTTCGTCCAAATCGGTTAAGAAAGACCGGAGATATCGAATTTAATCGATTGAAGCTAAGCCAGTATACCAAAGTCTTACATAAATTTAATTTATTTTTTGCCACTGGGTTCAGGGTATCGTCTAGTCGAGCCCTCCCGACTAGAGCCTTCGTACGTGTTTAAGTTTGAGATACTTGACCTGCTTAAGCCCTGCCTGCACCGCTTGAACTGTTTAGGCCCAGCCTGAACTGCTGAGCTACTAAATGCCAAGTACACCAAATTCTGTTTTTACACGGTTAATGCGTTCCAGAAAAAGCCGTTTAAAAAACACATGAAGTACATAGACAAAAACGGAATGGGTTCCATCATCATAATTCATTCCATTTATTCATTTAATGAATGAATGTATCTTATAAATATAAGATTTCAGTTACATGAAAACAAAACGCAATGGAAATAGAATTTGAAGAAATGGATCAGCGAGTAAATAATTCTAGAAATTATAGAGATAGGTTCAACTATTTAGCTGAATTGGATGCAGCCAAATTTTTGCAAAGGTTCAGTTTGACAATTCAATGCTATGATGCTGGAGACGTAACTTTTGGTGGCTCTGCGTTTCAATGCAGGCAGCAGCCTCCGCACAACTGCTTGTGATTTCTGTGGGGTCAGCGTTACTGCGACAAGGCGTGCCGTAAAAAACTATCCTACGCTATTGTACTATTGGCGAGTAAGTATGTATACTATGATGGTATCTATGCAGGAAACAGTTAATAGATTTTTTCAGATTCAACATTTCCAAGGGTTGCTGGGGCGATAGACTGCACCTATGTTAGAATACAATAAGAATAGAATAAGAGATATTTCCCTATTAAAGTTCATGCGGTGTGCGATGCAAAGCAAGGTGTAGTATTTAAGTTTAATATAAATCCTAAAAAATGAATTCATGTTTTCGTTTGTTTGCCGTTTTTTCAGTTTGTATCGATTTTCTCACACAAGGTTTATAATCTAAAAAATAGCCATGGGTCTTCTAGGGACCAAGTTATTAAAAACAAGTGGAAACGTTGCAACCGACTGCGGTATACTCGTTACCAGTATTGAAACCGGTAAAAAGAGGCCTGATTGCAAGGGGGTACGGATGCGGCAGGGGTGTATGCTTCCTTAAAGATTCTCCGCTGCAGATGGGGATGCCACCAGCTATTTTCCTTCAAAATTTGGTGACTCTAGCTCAAAGTTTGCAAAAGTGGGGAAGGAGGGGCTTTAACAGTATGGTCATCAGCACATATATTGGCACCAAATTTTGTTGCTATAGCTCAAAAACTGTATGAGATATAGGCTTTTTATACCCTTAACCCATAAAATGGGTAAATAAGGGTATAATGGTTTTGTGCAAAAGTATGTAACAGGCAGAATAAGCATCTCCGACCCCATAAAGGATATATATTCTTGATCAGCATCAACAGCCGAGACGATATAGCCATGTCCGTCTGGCTGTTGATGCTGATCAAGAATATATATCCTTTATGGGGTCGGAGATGCTTCCTTCTGCCTGTTACGAAATCCGTCTGTATGAACGCGTTGATCTCAGAGACTACAAGAGCTAGAGACTTCACGTTTTGTATATAAGTTCTCCTATACCATGAGCAGAACAAGTTTGCTTCAAATTATCGCTAACTATTCTGGTTTCCGATACACACATAATATCGATAACAAAAAATATCGAATTTGGAAAATCTAAAAATGAGGACGTAATGGGTAATGATAGAACTTTTCTGAAAATTTCGTCCAAATCGGTTGAGAAACACCGGAGATATTGAACTTAATCGATTGAAGCTAAGTGAGTACAGTGAAAGCTCCCTTGGCCGGACAGCCACGGTTCCAGCACTTTTGTCCGCCCAAGGGAGTTGTCCGCCTGAGGGAGATGTGAAAGAAATTAAGAATTTTTATGGCTATTGATGTTTGCTAGCAAACTTAATATGTAGACAAAATTAATATGTTTTTGAAATTCATTTATTTTTTCTTATTAATATACATAAATATTTTTTTTTTTTTAAATGTTTTTAACAATTTTGTGTTTTAAAAAATTGGTGAATTGTAGACTGTTTAGAAGTCTCTTGTTTATGCTTAAGATGTAAGTGTTCAATTCGACTTTTAAAATTATTGAAGTATTGATAAGATATTAAATCAAGGCTCGCTAATTCCTTAAACCTCTCCATTTGTACCAATGCCTCATCATAGGATTTATTGAGTCAATTGGCTGTACAATAAGCTCATCATCTGAATCGCTTAAATCAACGTCACTTTGTTCAGTTATATTAATTTCAATATTGTCGTCTTCTATTGTCAAGGAGCTGTCTACATTAAAAAATCTTCAAGATTGTCTTTCCCAAATTTTGAAATAAAAATTTTGTTCAAAAATGTGGATAGTGGTAGATCATCCTCAGCACAAAAATCTTCAGCAGCTATAGACTCTAAAAATCCTGCTTTGCGAAAACAGTTTATAATTGTTGTTGCTTCAACTTTGTTCCATGAGGCTTTAATAAAGCATAAAGCGTCAAGAACGTTGACTGTTTTTGACAACTCTGATGCTGAAATTGCCAAGTCCATTTTTGAAATTATGTTCTTTAATATTAAATTTCTATACTGAACTTTAAAATTTTGTATTATGCCCTGGTCCAAGGTTGGCACACAGAAGTGGTGTTTGGCGGTAAAAAAATTATCTTAACGTTTGTTAAATTTAACTCTCTGGGGTGAGATGCAGCATTGTCTAAAAATAATAGAACTTTTCTATTTTGTTTTTTCATTTTTCTGTCAAATTGTTGTAACCAATCCGTCATTATGTCACGTGTCATCCACGCCTTTTTATTGGCCTTCCAGATAGCCGGAAGGTCCTTACTTTTAATATTTTTGAAAGCTCGCGGACAAGCTGCCTTTCCAATGACCAAAAGCATTTCTTTTCCCCTGCCATGTTCACACAAAATAGAACTGTAAGGCGTTCCTTCGACATTTTACCGCCACTGCACCTTTCTGATTTCAATGCTAACGACTTGTCAGGCAAGGCTCGAAAAAAAGGCCACTTTCGTCCGCATTGAAAACATCTTCCGGCTTATAGCCACTTAAAATGGATGGTAGCTTTTGTTTAAACTGGCTAACATCTACTGGACAAACATCGGAAGCTTCACCACATATCGTCTTGAAGGTAATGTTGTGTCGCTTGCGCCACTTCTGCAACCATCCATCTGAAGCTGCAAACCCTGAATATCCCACTTGGTGTCCGATTTCCATTGCCTTGGCCTTAACAATTGGACCAGAAATGGGAATATTCTTGGCTCTGGCCTTTACGAACCACTCGTAGCACAGCTTGTCTACTTGTGCGCCTTGCGAAGTAAGACTAATCCTTTTCATATTGTTGTTGGATCCAGATTGCCATTGCGTTTTAATGGCTTCTTTATTTTTCAAAATTTCGGCAGCTTGTGTTTTGCCAATCTTAAATCTTTATAATAATAAATGTAGGTTAGCTATTGAAATGTTCCTACATTTTTATTCTTTACCTTTCTGCTAATTTTCGCACTGAAAATTTTTCACTTTCGTTGGCGTTATAATTTCCATTTTTTCTTTACATGAAAGTGATATTCGCGGTGCCATTGCGATGCATTCAAAAACCAACCAACAAATGACTCGTCTTGCTTTTCGCAAGCTAGCGTTAGACACCAACATTTTTTACAAAAATAAAAGTCCCGTTTTAAATATTTTTCATAGAAAAAATCCAACGCATAAAACAGTATTCAGCACCAGTGTTTGCATTTGCTGCTACATAGCACAGATCATCGGAGTTCAGAGCATTTAGTGACTAAAGCAATGTTCAGAAAGCAGCATACACACTCAACACAACAATTATTCGTACACACACTTCTTATTAAGTTGTTAATATTATGTATGTACTGAAAGGCGGTTAACAAGAAGTGTGTGTACGAATAATTGTTGTGCTGAGTGTACTTACGACGCTGCAAAACGAACAACGGCGCCAATAGCATCGTCGTCGTTGTTCAATTTGCAGCGTCGCGATACATCGTTGTCCGCCTGAGAGAGACGGTTTGTATAAAAATGTAAAAAAAAAAGTGTCCGCGTCCGGCCAAGGGAGCGTCCGCCCAAGAGAACGGATTTTGTATGAAAATCATGCTAAAAAACTTGGGACTATAAAATTCGTCCGGCTAAGGGAGCTGTCCGCCTGAGGGAGCTGTCCGCTGGTAGAGCTTTCACTGTATACCAAAGTCTTACATAAATTTAATTTATTTATTGCAACTGGTTTCAGGGTATCTTCTAGTCAGGCTCTCCCGACTAGAACCTTCTTACTTGTTTAACTTTGAAATGCGGGGAGGCTAGGGGCGGAATGGGTGGGCGTGGCTGGAAAATGTTTGATGCAGTTTTTTGTATATTCTTACTAAATTTGGTAGTTCTAGCTGTAAGGA
>JARNME010000028.1:18376-45417 GCA_030179655.1 Scaptomyza flava
TTTTTTTTTTTTTTTAAATTGCTGGTCTTATTTATTGAATCTTTTCTAGTGAATTAGAAAACTAGCAATAAGTATACAAATCTTATAAATAAATCTTAGCTAACAGTTCATTTTTGTTTTTGACTGTATTCTGAGTGCGCGTCCCTAAAAATCATCGCTGGGTTGGTAAGTCGTTACGACGAAGACGGGATCGGCTGCGCAGCCTTGTGAGACCTCTCGCGAGATGATTTGTGTGCGATGAGAGCTTGATAAGATATTTTACTTTTTGTTCCTCTATTTCCTCCTTGACTGTTGAGATGTTTAAGTCTTTATGAATGTTTTCGTTTCGAACATACCACGGTGCCCGGTAATGGTTCTCAATATTTTTGACTGGGCTCTCTGGACAATGTCAATGCTGCTGTTGCTAGCGTTCCCCCATAACTGGGAACCATAGGTCCAGATTGGTTTTAGAACAGAGTTGTAAAGCAGGACCTTGTAGTCCAAACTAATGGAAGAGCGAGCATTGATGAGCCAGTGGAGGCTATTGGCTTTCAGTTTGAGATGTGTTCTTTTAGCTTCAATGTGTCGCCGCCATGTTAGTCTTCTGTCTAAGTGTACGCCCAGATACGTTACATCGTTTGTTTTTGGAAGTGTGGTGTTGTTTAACGTGAGCGGTGGACAATCTTGCCTGTTAAGGGTGAAAGTTACTTGCTTACATTTTTGTTCGTTTACCTTAATTCGCCAATCTGATAACCATTTTTCCACGTTGACCAGATGAAGGGCTAGTTGCGCTGTTGCTTGTATTGGGCATCTGGAGCGGCTGAGAATAGCTGTATCATCAGCAAAGGTAGATGTTGTCAATCGGCTGCTTATTGGGATGTCTGCTGTGAAAAGCACGTACAGTGTTGGTCCCAGTACGCTGCCCTGTGGAACACCAGCTTCGATACTGTGTTCGTCAGACATTGCAGTGTTACATCTTACTGCGAACTTCCTGTCGTATAGGTACGACTTAAGCAGCTTATGTGTGTTGTTTGGGAGCATTGCTTTGATCTTATGCATTAGACCTTCCAACCAAACTTTGTCGAATGCCTGAGAAACATCCAGAAATATTGCAGTGCAGTATTCTCTATTTTCGAACGCGCTTCGTATCTCTGATGTTATTCTGTTAACCTGCTCAATTGTTCCATGCTTTTCACGAAAGCCAAATTGGTGTGACGGGATTATGTTATGAAGATTCAGGAATGGATTTATCCGGGACAGCAAACATTTTTCAAAAAGTTTTGATAGACACGGTAATAAGCTTATAGGTCTATACGACGTGGGAACTGTGTGATCTTTTCCAGGCTTTGGTATCATAATGATAATTGACTTTTTCCATCTGTCTGGATAGTGGCCAAGTTTGGTGATAGCATTGAAGAGCTGGGCAATTATGCATATTGCACAGTAAGGAAGCTCAATAATCATCTTTGGGGTTATTTGGTCACCTCCTGGAGATTTTTTTGGGTTCAGTTGCTCTTTAATGATTCTAACGATTTCATTCGGGCGAAACTTGATTGGATCATCTTGAAGCTGAGAGCCGTTTGAAGAAGTCGGTAGTGCAAACGTATTTGTTGCAGCGTTAGGTTGGAACACTTTTTGGAGATGAGTAGCAAATGTGTTAGCTCTTTCTTCATCGCTGCGAGCCCAGCCGCCTGCGAAGTTTCTTATAGGCATTACTGTTTCTGTTGGTGAGCTTAGAGTTGGGTGAGCTCTCCACAATGAGTTTTTCGTACTGGTGGTTGATAATTGCTCGATGTAACGGCGTTGAACGCGCTCGTCCTCGATTTTTAACGCTTTGGTGAGTTTACGTGTGGCGTCTTTTAGTTTTTGCTTTGCCGATGGCGATCTGTTCGATTGCCAATCACGTCGTAAGCGCCGCTTTTCAAGAACGAGCTGTTCAATTTGTAGATTTGTTGTCCTTTGGTTGTGTATTGTTTTTGGTATTTGAGGCGTAGCGGCGCGAGCTGCGGCGACGAAGACAGTCTCCAGAGTGTTAACAAAACTGTCAATGTCAGCTACATCAACGAGACGTGGCTTAAGCTCAATGTGTGAGCTTATAAATTTTTTGTATCTGAGCCAGTTAGTTTTATGTGAAGTTAACTTACTGGGTCGATTTATGTATTCAGGGTGTCGTTGCAGATTTATTAGGACTGGGGAGTGATCGGATGATAGATCCGAAAGGCACTCTGCACTTATCAGTCTACGCGAAATGTTTTTGGTAACTGCAAAGTCAATCAAATCGGGTAGTTTTTTGGGATCTGTCGGCCAGTATGTTGGTCTGCCAGGAGAAACGTAGTCGAGCTTGTTGTTAGCTTTTATAATTGCATTGTAGAGCTGCTTTCCTTTTGGATTCACTAGACGAGATCCCCAGTGTGTGTGCTTGGCATTGTAGTCTCCTGCCGCTATAAAGCATTCTCCTAGTGAGTTAAAAAATTCCATAAATTGGTCTTCAGATATGGTATAACGCGGAGGGCAGTATACAGCGGCAAGAGTAAGTTGGTTCCCACTGTTTAAATGTATTTTTAGAGATGTGGCCTGTAGAAAGTTTTCAGCAAACTCTTTATAGTAGTGGTGCTTGAGGCGGCTTCTGATCAAAATACCAGTTCCACCGTGTGCTTTACCATCGGGATGATTTGTACCATAGAATAAGTATCCACTTATGTTAAAGTTATATTTGTTTGTAAGGTGTGTTTCGGAAAGTAGCATTACGTCGATGTGCTTATCGAGTAGGAATTGAGCTAATTCAAGTTTATGCTGTGAGACGCCATTAGCGTTCCACGTAGATATTCGTATCTCAGCCATTGATTATTTTGACTGTTGTGATACAAGCATTTGTATCAAGAGATTTTGATTACGCATTAGTTCCTGCATAGTTGTTTTCATGAATGACATAAACTCGTTCATGCTCTGCTGCAGGGTACATACGAGTGCTTCGAGGTTACTTTGTTGCTGCTCCTGTGCAGCGTTTGTGCTCACTTGTTTTGGTTGTAAGTACGGTGTGTTTGAGGCAGGAAGAGCCAGTCCGGATCTTAGGGCGCTTGCATAAGTTGCGTTATTGGTTGAGAACTCGGGGCCAAGTGAGGATCTGGCTGCAGATGAAAAGAAGACGTCTGGGTTGTGTTTCGATGGAGTGAAGGTAGTCGGTGCGTGTTGCGAGCGTGCAGTGGTACAGCGCTGATGGATACGATTTTTAAGTTCCTTGTAGACTTGGCAGCCTCTGTAGTTGGCTGTATGCTTGCCTTCGCAGTTGTTACAGAATTTTTTGCTAGAGTCTTCTTTGCTTACTGGGCAACTTGCGGAGCTGTGCAGTTCCCCACAGTATACGCATACCGAGCGCAGTGTACAGTAGGCTTTTGTATGGCCGTACTCTTGGCAGTTCATACATTGTACCGGACCGTTTCGTTTGTGCGGTTCTTCTACGGTGATTCTTCGGTGAAGTAAAAGCTGAAGTTTGTATATTGAGTGCACCTCGTTTTTTTTAAGCATCTTCGTTTCTGGTTCAAGTTCTATTTTAAAAAGTGGTTGCGGCATCCTATTCCTGTTTAAGATGTTTATGACGGTTTTTGCTCGAAATCCTTTTTCCTGCAGCGCCTGTTTTATTTCTTCTGGTGTTACATCAGGTTCTATGCCTTTTATTACGACCTGCAGGCCCTTGCAGCTTTTTAATTGATACGTATAATAATTCATTTTTTTTTCGTTTAGATAATTTATGAGAACTCTGTAATTATCTTCCGACTTTGTCTGGACTTTAATTTCTTGAATTTACCCTGTACGAGAGGGACTATGTAGAAACTATCTTTGCCTATGAGCTCGATAACTTTGTTAACAAAAGCACTGGAGCTTTTCTCGCGTATATATATTGGGGGTGGCTTCGGCTTTTTCGTGACAACCCCAACGGCTTCAGAAGGCAGATCATCTGTGTTTTCTGCCAAGATGTGAAATCTATTGCTATTGTATGTAGTATCATTCGAGGGTCTATTTAAATTGCTACGGGTCATTTTTGGTTTATTCGTAGAATTTTGCGGACTTAGCTTTCTTTTGATATAAATGTAGCGATCCATACCAGTCTGTGTAGCCGGCTTAACATTTTTGCTGTTTGCAGTTTGATTTGCTGACGGCGCAGCAGTCGTTGTGCTTGTTGAACGGGAAGTAGGTATCGGTGCAGTTGTGGTTGTAGTCGCTGTTGCGGTACCTAGAGAGGCCGCGGCACTTGCAGTCGTTGCTAAGAGAGACGGGGAGCACGAAAACTTTCGGTCGCGTGCTGTGTGCAATACTTCATTTGTCGGATTGGGTGTTGCCGACCGCGCGCGGTCGGATTGCGTTGACTCGATAGATAACAGGGACGGAGACGGTGAGCAAGAACGTTCTCTGGCACGCGCTGTGTAAGAGAGTTCGATTTGCGGGTTGGGGGTAATTGACCGCTCGGGCTGCTCTGAAACTACGGAAAAGTAAGCGTTGCTCAGCCGACGACGCTCGTCTTGCTCGCGTTGTCGCTGGCCACAATTCTCGCGTTGACTCATTGTCTTGAGCGAGGTGAAGAATTTGTTAGTGCCTTTTGTTTTATATGTTATTATTTGTTAAAAGTCAATTGTTTTGTTTGAATTACAGATTTTTTAAAAAGCAATTTGTGCAGATACATTGCACTTAGCGTCTTTTCGCATAAAATATATATTTTATAAGCTTCTATATCACTGCACTTTTGCGTATGGGAATTAATTAACCGGACCACGATGAGAAAACACGTCTGCATTCGACGACAGTTGCTCATAAAATTGGCGAAGATGTGCATATGTATATTGTGATGAATACGGTATCTTTGTTGGAAACAGTTAATGGATTTTTCCAGATTGCAAATTCCCAAATCTTTCGCGGACTCTCTTAGGAATAATCCATATACATGTAGAGCTGTTCCTTTTTGAAGCCACCGTAAAATAAAACAACTGTAGACTTCGTAGAATAATGTATGTATAATATGATAACTCAATGGTTCGTTCACTTTTCAATATTTCATTGTTAACTTATTTAAAATAACATAGATTTATTATTATTATATTTCTACGTCTTAACGCTTCGCCGGTTCAACTACAATTACTTATTCGATACATAATTTTTTACTAAGCAGCTCCTATAACGATATACTATCGATTATTTTAATTCACTTATATGATAGTCATCAGCATTAACATCAGCTGCTAGCTCTGCTAGAGCTGCCAACCCTACATTCGGCCATTCTACATATCATTCGTCCCGAATGATGGGTGCCAAATTTTCATATATTCTGCAACCGTATTGGTATTGTTTGGTCCTTCGAATTCACCTAATTTTTCTACAATGTATCGTCCGCGCCTCAACTTACGCTTCACAATATAGGGACCAAGGAATTTCCCTTTTAGCTTTAGTCCAGCTCCAAATTGGGTTAGCTTAATGGCGACCATATCATTGACGTTGTACTCCTTTTCTGGCTTTCTTGATTTATTAAATGAATTACGGTTTTCTTCTTTTATTGACAAAATATTTTCCTTATCTACTTGCCTTAACTCATCTTTTTCTTTTTGCAACTCAACTAAATGTTCCTCGTCTAACAATTTTTGAAGTTCATTATTATATTTTGTTCTTATTTCAAAACCTGTAAGAATTCTAAACGGAAACAACTTTGTGCTTCTCGGCGGAGTATAATTTATAAATTGTTGTACTCTTCCAACGTGTTTGTGCCATGCTCTTTGATCTGATACGCACAATTTTGTCAACAACGCAATTACAATTCTATTTATTCTTATACTCGATACCGAAGGTAAAGAGTATATTGGGTTTGTGCAATGTCCGTCATGGTGTCCGTCCGTCCGTCCGTCTGTATGTTCGCAACTTTTTTCCACACCCTTCAAGCTAGAGACTTGAAACTTTCCAATTCTCTTTATCTATGGTATAGTAAATTAAAGTGTCAAGATGGGGGTTCTACGATAACTGGGGGGCTGACAAATCGATAAATTCGATAACTCAAAACCGATAAATCCACATATATTTCACGTCCTTACAGCTGGAACTACCAAATTTGGTTAGCAGATAGCTACTAGCAACCCCCAAAAAACTGCATCAAAAATTTTGGAGCCACACCCACCCATTTCGCCCCCAGCCCCCCTGAATTTTTAAGTCAAAAAAGCTTATATCTCCCTAAGTTTTTGAACTAGAGCCACCCAATTTGGTGCCAAGATAGGTGATGATGACCCCACAAAAACTGCATCAAAAGTTTGGATGCCACGCCCACCAATAATGCCCTATCCGCCCCAAGCTGCCCAAAAGCTTCGACAAAAACGGGAATGCGTGTATCTTCCAGAGTTTTGGAGCTTAAGCCACCAAATTTGGTAAAAGGATAGCTGGCAACGACCCCCAAAAATCTGCATCACAGTTTTGGAGCCCCGCCCACCCATTCCGCCCCCAGCCCCCCGCATTTTGAAATCAGAAAAACATATATCTCCCACAGTTTTTGAGCTAGAGCCACCAAATGTGGTGCCAAGAAAGGCGATGATGACCCCCAAAAACTGAATCAAAAGTTAGGATGCCACGCCCACAAATACCACCCTAGCCGCCCCAAGCTGCCCCAACGCTTTGACAAAAACGGGAATGCATGTATCTTCCAAAGTAAAGGAGCTAGAGCCACCAAATTTGTTAGGAAGATAGCTGGCAACGACCCCCAAAAATCTTCATCAAAGTTTTGGAGCCACGCCTACCCATTTTGCCCCCCTTGCTCCACTTTTTACAATTTTCGAGCTAGAGTCACCAAATTTGGTATGAAGATAGCAATTTACATTCCACACAGATCTTCATCAAAACTTTGGATGCCACGCCCACCCATACCGCCCCCAGCCCCCTTTCCACACTTTTCACAATTTTCGAGCTAGAGTCACCAAATTTGGTATGAAGATAGCAATTGACATTCCACACAGATCCGCATCAAAACTTTGGATGCCACATTCACCCATACTGCCCCGAGCCCCCATTGCTCTACTTTTTACAATTTTCGAGCTAGAGTCACCAAATTTGGTATGAAAATAGCAATTTACATTCCAAAAAGATCTGCATCAAAACTTTGGATGCCACACATACCCAATCCGCCTCCAACCCCCCTGTCCCCACGTTTTACAAACTTCGAGCTAGAGTCACCAAATTTGGTATGAAGATAGCAATTGACATTCCACAAAGATCTGCATCAAAAATGTGGATGCCACGCCCAGCCAAACTGCCCCCAGTCCCCCTTTCCCCACTTTTTACAAACTTCGAGCTAGAGTCACCAAATTTGGTATGAAGATAGCAATCGACATTTTGCAAAGATCTGCAGTAAAAAATTAGATTCCACACCCAACCATACCGCCCCCAGCCCCCCTTTCCCCACCTTTTACAAACTTCGAGCTAGAGTCACCAAAATTGGGAGGAAGATAGTTGGTGGCATCCCCATCTGCATCGGAGAATCGTTAAGGCAGCGTATACCCCTGCCCCATCCGTACCCCTTTGCAATCAGGCATCTTTTTAAGCGGTTTTAATACTGGTTTCGAGTATGCCGCAGTCGGTTGCGTCCGACTGCAACGTTTCCACTTGTTCTACTTGTCCGTTTCCACGTGGCACTCCGGTCGCTAAAAGAAAATGTTCTATATTTTCGTTGGTGCAATAATCTTCAAAAACATTGGCTGTAAATGCAGTGCCTTGATCAGAAATAATTCTTTCCGGATTACCAAATATTTCAGCCTGCTTTTGCAATCTGTCAACAACTTCGCTTGCTCCTGTGCTTTTCGTTGGGTACAACCAAACAAATTTCGAAAAAGCATCAACCACAACTTAAATGTGATTGTGCTGTTTTTTCGTCATTTCCATTGGCCCTAGACGGTCAATATGATATGTTTTCAGTGGAATATCTGATTTATCAATAGGATATAATAAGCCTTCCTTTTTCCCACTCTTGGAATCACCTATAATGCATTCTACGCACGATTTAATGACTAAATTAACTTTTCTTGCTAAGTCTGGTATGTAGTATTCGCGTTTAACTAGATCTATTGTTCGCTTAGTACCAAAGTGTCCCTGGCGATGAGCAGTAGTTATAATCTCAGTCTCCATTTTTGATGGTATGACTATTAGTTCATTGGTTGGATCTTTATGCAACACATCATAATGTAAATAATAATCTTCATAGATAGATGTCTCTAAAACTTTGCAAATTGCATTTATCCATTCATCTTGACGCTGTGCCTGTAGTATGCGATGTTTAAGCGAGTCCTGTAACAATAAACAGTGCACTCTGCTTAGAGCATCTGCATGCTTCATTCTCGTCCCTGACCTATGTTCAATTTCATAATTAAAATCTTGCAGAAAGATTGCCCAGCGGGAAACTTTGACGGGAACATCTTGTTTCTTCATGGTCATAGTAAAAGCGTTACAATCTGTCACAATTTTGATCTTTTTGCCCAACAAGTAAATTCGCTACTTTTTATACCCTTAACCCATAAAATGGGTAAATAAGGGTATAATGGTTTTGTGCAAAAGTATGTAACAGGCAGAAGGAAGCATCTCCGACCCTATAAAGTACATATATTCTTGATCAGCATCAACAGCCGAGACGATATGGCCATGTCCGTCTGTCCGTCTGTCCGTCTGTATGAACGCGTGGATCTCAGAGACTAGAAGAGCTAGAGACTTCAGATTTTGTATTTAAGTTCTCCTATACCATGAGCAGAACAAGTTTGCTTCAAACTATCGATAACTATTCTGGTTTCCGATATACAATAAATACAATATACAATAAAATATCGAATTTGGAAAATCTAAAAATGAGGGTTGAAGTAATGGATAATGATAGAACTTTTCTGAAAATTTCGTCCAAATCGGTTGAGAAACACCGGAGATATTGAACTTAATCGATGGAAGCTAAGCCAGTATACCAAAGTCTTATATAAATTAAATATATTTATTGCAACTGGGTTCAGGGTATCTTCTAGTCGGGCTCTCCCGACTAGAGCCTTCTTACTTGTTTAAAGCTTCAACAATTGCAAGAACTTCTAATTCATAAGATGGAAATTTTTCTTCAGCTTTCGTCGCTTTCCTGCTCATATACTCTACTGGGTGAAAACATTGATCTTCAGAGTTCTTTTGTTAAAGAACAGCACCGTACCCATACATACTCGCATCGCAATGTACTTCTGTTTCGGCCTTCTGATTGTACAACCTTAAAACTGGGGAATTCACTAGACAATTTTTCAATTGCTTGAACGAAGCTATTTGTTATTCACCCATTTTAAATGATACATTCTCCTTTAGCAAACTACTCAACGGTCTCGCAATCGACGCAAAATCTCTGACAAACCTTCGAAAATAGGAAGTTAAACCCAAAAAACGTTCTACTGCTTTTTTATCTCGAGGAACTGGGAAATTGTCCACTTCTAATGTCTTTTCTACTGAACACTTGTGCAACTTTTAAGACTTCCTGCAATTTTTTAAGACCTTCCTCCTCGTTTTCTGAGGGAATTATGATACCGTCCATATACAAAAATATAGTACCGTTATCTATCAACTGTCTCAGAACTGCAAAAATATACCTCATAAACACGGCCGCAGAATTAGAAATTCCGAATGGTACGAAACAGAATTCGTACTGGCTCTTTGGTGTTACGAACGACGTATACTTGCGCGAATCCTCCTGCACTGGCACATGAAAATACCATTAGATAAGTCCAGAGTCGTAAATACTTTTCCTTTTTTCAGCTTGTACAAAACATCATCAATCAAAACCATGGGAAAATTATCACGAATAATTTTTTCATTTAGCTTTCGATAATCGCAACAAAGTCTTTTGGTACCATCTTTCTTAGACACTAAAACAATAGGAGAAGCGTACTCTGAAACACTATTACGTATTATTCCTTCATTTAACCAATCTTTAATCTGCTTATCAACTTTCTCGATGTCGGCGTATGGTAAGCGTCTGGGTCTCTGATAGACTGGAACTTCGACTTTTAGGATTATCTTCATTTCTACAGGACTTGATTTTGGCTGCTCTGGCTTATAATCCTCTATCAACTCTTTAACTTGCGTCTTTAAATTCATGTTTAAATGCGCGACATCTATTTCTGCAGTAAACTTGTAACTTATATCAATTAATAACAACTGTTGAAAAGCGCTTTGTAATTAAGGAATGTTCGACTTTTGTTCTTTTTTTATGACGGACTGAACTTCGCTATGATGAGCTGATTTACTCGTTTGTGTCTCAGTCACAGTGTTTCGAACATTATCTACTGTCACTGCTTGAAAATAAACTCCTTTCCAACTAATTGAAGCATTGACTAAATTCAAAACATCGCAACCGATTACTCCGTCGTACAGACTATCTCCATCACGGACAACATGAAAGCACATTAGAATCGGAACATTATCCAGCTTGGTCGAAACTACGAATGAACCCAAAGTGTAAATCTTTTTTCCACCTATACCACACAATTCTTTCACATTCGTCTTAAGAACAACTGGCTGAACTGTCTTGAAAATGGTTTCTCGAATGGTGCATAAATCGCTACCAGAATCAAACAAAGCTGTTACTTGCTTGCCATTAATTATGACTGTTTTAAAAGCACGGTTAAATACAGATTGAGAACACTGCTGCATGCTTGCCGATTCTATCTATACTTGTTTATTGATAAGTTTTGCCTCGCACTGATTTGCTTTGTGTCCTACCTGATTGCATTTAAAACATTTAAATCCCTCATCTTTACATTCTTTTGCAAAGTGATCGTTTCCACCACATTTGAAACAACGCCTATCTGGTTTGTTGCTCTTGACTGAATTATTGCTACCCTTTGCTGTTTGCTTAGTCTCTTGACTGGAACAAAATCTTTCATAAATTTTCATTTTTTGTTTCAATTCTATTAAATTTGAGGCGTGATACAAACAACTTTTATTCTGCTTTGAATCTGGAATTCCATCAATAATGTAGTCCATTAAACTTTTATCATCTAACTTACACTGATTTGCAATGCTCTTCATTACATAGAAATATTCACTTAAAGCCTCACTTGGTTTCTTCTTTCTATCTGTTAATAGTTTGTGAATTTCTTTTGCTGAACGCTTCTCACTGAACTCTGATTTTAATGCTTGCTTAAGCGTATCCCAATTATTTACTTCGGTTTGACTATTCAGAAATAATTTTGCTTTTGTAAATCATTCCACTTAACTGTTACCGCATTCAACTCAAAATCAAGTAGCCATTCATCAACATCTGGAGAACCTTTTCCGGTAAAAGCCATAAGGGAATCCTCGATATCCCTTAATGTAAATGTCGATGCTTCCATTTCGAAATTCTCTGGTTCTCCGTAAGATGAGCTGTCACTATTTAAATCGCTGTTCTCTAAATTGAAATAATTAATTAATCGTTCTTGCAATACTATCTTAACACCTGAACTTGGTAAAGACAATAATTTCAATTTTTCTTTAAGGCCTTCTACAGTAAGACAAGTTATTTCTTCTAGAAGCATAATTTATCCCTAAATCTCTATGTATCTCTTTTATTTTCTATCAACGCAAACTTTTCACACATTTCTTCATAGCTTAAAACAATTTCTTGTTAAATGTTACCATTCTAGCTTTTAACATACCTATGTATGTAGACACAATGTTAAATTTTATGTATACTGCACCCGTTTGTCGTCTGTCTACGAAACAAATATACATATGTACATGTCTTCATCTGCTTTACGTTACAATCACGATCTGTTTTGTGTCTGCTTCTTTTGCCGTTCTTCCTTCCAAATTGCGCCAGCCGTCCTCTGCTGCCGCTTTACACCGTAGTTTACGCCGCTTTGTGTCGCACAATGATCACACTCTGCTTTGTGTCTGCTGCTTTCCCCGTTATTCCTTCTCAACTGCGCCAGCCGTCGTCGATCGTCGCGTCTGCCGTTTTTCACCATAGTTCACGCCACCAGAGTCTCTGCTTCTTTCACCGTTATTCCTTCTTAAATGCGCCAGGCGTCGTCGATCGTCGCGTCTGCCCCTTTTCACCGTAGTTCAGGCCACCAGCGTCTCTGCTTGTAGCAGTACAAAGTATTCGCCAGCAACTAAATACTTTCGCAGAAATTCACATTTTCTGCCACCTTTATATCAAATAATATACAGTGCGACCTCGGTTAACGCAACCTATTAAAATTTGGCCAGTTGCGAAAACTGAGGTGGTTGCGAAAACTGAGGTAAAATTTTCTGGTGGCCACGAGACCTTTTTAAATAAAAGATGTCTTCGCTTACCTTTAAAATTAAATTTGATCGAATAAGACTTTGTTTAAAGCAAGAATTTCACATTGTTTTACTTATTTTTAAAAAATTGAGAAATTGGCGTCTGTACTTTTTTACAATTTCTTTAGAAATAGCCAAATTACGCTCTCTTTGTTTTAGAAACCACGCGTACAATGATTTCTCCATATTATCATTTTCGCAAACATGTAAAAAAAAACAAAAGGAGAACGAAAAAAAAGTGGTAAAAACGAACTAAAACATACTTTTCCTTAGGAAGTTGCGTTAAATAAGGTAATTTTTTTTTTAAAGTTGCGTTAACAGAGTCAACAATGTTAAGAATTCGGGTGTTGCAATAATCGAGGAGTTGCGTGTAACGAGGGTTGCGTTAACCGAGGTCGTACTGTAATTATATTTAAAATAACATAGATTTATTATTATTATATTTCTACGTCTTAACGCTTCGCCGGTTCAACTACAATTACTTATTCGATACATAATTTTTTACTAAGCAGCTCCTATAACGATATACTATCGATTATTTTAATTCACTTATATGATAGTCATCAGCATTAACATCATCTGCTAGCTCTGCTAGAGCTGCCAACCCTAAATACACTTTAATAATTTTCTAAACAATTTTGTCATTGAACTTTTCCATTTAAAACATTAAGAAGTCGAAACGTTGCAATCGGACGCAACCGACTGCGGCATACTCGATACCAGTATTAAAACAGGTAAAAAGAGGCCTGATTGCAAAGGGGTACGGGTGGGGCAGGGGTGTACGCTGCCTTAAAGATTCTCCGATGCAGATGGGGATGCCACCAACTATATTCCTTCCAAATTTGATGTTTCTAGCTCAAAGTTTGTAATAGCTGTGAAAAGGGGGGCTGGGGGCAGTATGGCTGGGCGTGGCATCCAAATTTTTAATGCAGATCTTTGTGGAATGTCAATTGCTATCTTCATACCAAATTTGGTGACTCTAGCTCGAAAATTGTAAGAAGTGGGAAAGGGGGGCTGGGGGCGGTATAGGTGGGCGTGGCATCCAAAGTTTTGATGCAGATCTGTGAGGAATGTCAATTGCTTTCTTCATACCAAATTTGGAGACTCTAGCTCGAAAATTTTAAGAAGTGTGAAAGGGGGGCTGGGGGCGGTATAGGTGGGCGTGGCATCCAAAGTTTTGATGCAGATCTGTGTGGAATGTCAATTGCTTTCTTCATACCAAATTTGGAGACTCTAGCTAAATGTTTGTAAAAGGAAAGGGGGGCGAAATGGGTAAGCGTGGCTCCAAAACTTTGATGAAGATTTTTGGGGGTCGTTGCCAGCTATCTTCCTACCAAATTTGGTGGCTCTAGCCTCACAACTCTGGAAGATACACGCATTTCCTTTTTTTACGAAGCGTTGGGGCAGCTGGGGCGGCTAGGGCGGTATGGGTGGGCGTGGCATCCAAACTTTTGATGCAGTTTTTAGGGAGTCATCATCACCTATCTTGGCACCAAGTTTGGTGGCTATAGCTCAAAAACTGTGGGAGATATATGTTTTTCTGACTTCAAAATTCAGTGGGGCTGGGGGCGGAATGGGTGGGCGTGCCTTCAAAATTCTTGATTCAGTTTTTTGGGGGTTGATAGTAGCTATCTTACCAAATTTGGTAGTTCTAGCTGTAAGTATGTGCGAAATATGTGGACTTATCGGTTTTGAGTTATCGAATTTGTCGATTTGCCAGCCCACCAGTTATCGTTGAACCCCCATCTTGACACTTTAATTTACTATCCCATAGATAAAGAGAATTGCAAAGTTTTAAGTCTCTAGCTTGAAGGGTGTGGAAAAAAAATGCGTTCATAAATACGGACAGACGGACAGACCTTTTTACCTTCGGTATCGAGTATAAAAAGCCTTTTCATATTCTTGGCCTTGAACCATCTTCAGCCTTTTTCGTTGGCGGTTTGACCTGATACTTATTTGTACAAATTGTTGGGCACTAGCTATGTTTTTTAGCATTTTAAAACATAGCTGGGACAATAGTTGCATGGCGAAGAGGGCAATGATTACTCAGGTTTTGCGTCAAGCTCCCATTATGAAAAAAATAAAGAAATTGAATGTGCTTGCGGAAAAAAAGTAATACGGTTTTCAACTTAAAACAATATTTATTATTGCTCATGCTCGCTGTTATAAAATAATTGTAAAACACTTATCCACTTTTTGAAAGACAAATGATAGAAAATTCCCATGACGTACAAAATGATAAGTGGTATATATAATTTTAGTTATGCCTAAAAAAGGGATGCAAAGATAATGCATGCCGCTTTAATGACAATTTCGAATAGATAATATGTAAGCGACTTCAAAATCGAAGAAGTTTTTGTAACTCGTCAATATATTGGTTTTTTTAATTTCTAATGACAAAACAAGTGGAAACGTTGCAGTCGGACGCAACCGACTGCGGTATACTCGATACCAGTATTAAAAATTTTGATGCCCATCCATGTGGGATGTTAATTGCTTTCTTCATACCAAATTTGGTGACTCTAGCTCGAAGTTTGTATAAAGTGGGGAAAGGGGGGCTGGGGGCGGTATGGGTGGGAGTGGCATCCAAAGTTTTGATGCAGATCTTTGTGGAATGTCAATTGCTATCTTCATAACAAATTTGGTGACTCTAGCTCAAAGTTTGTAAAAGTGGGGAAAGAGGGGCTGGGGGCGGTATGGTTGGGCGTGGCATTCAAATTTTTGCTGCAGATCCTTGTGGAATGTCAAATGCTACCTTCATACCAAATTTGGTGACTCTAGCTCAAAGTTTGTATAAAGTGGGGAAAGGGGGGCTGGGGGCGGTATGGGTGGAATTGCATCCAAATTTTTGATGCAGATCTTTGTGGAATGTCAATTGCTATCTTCATAACAAATTTGGTGACTCTAGCTCAAAGTTTGTAAAAGTGGGGAAAGGGGGGCTGGGGGCGGTATGGTTGGGCGTGGCATTCAAATTTTTGCTGCAGATCCTTGTGGAATGTCAAATGCTACCTTCATACCAAATTTGGTGACTCTAGCTCAAAGTTTGTATAAGGTGGGGAGAGGGGGGCTATGGGGCTGGGGGCGGTATGGTTGGGCGTGGCATCCAAATTTTTGAGGCAGATCCTTGTGGAATGTCAAATGCTACCTTCATACCAAATTTGGTGACTCTAGCTCGAAGCATGTAAAAGGTGGTGAAAGGGGGGCTATGGGGCTTGGGGCGGTATGGGTGGGCGTGGCACTCAAATTTTTGCTGCCGATCCATGTGGGATGTCAATTGCTATCTTCATACCAAATTTGGTGACTCTAGCTCGAAGTTTGTATAAAGTGGGGAAAGGGGGGCTGGGGGCGGTATGGGTGGGCGTGGCATCCAAATTTTTGATGGAGATCTATGTGGAATGTCAATTGCTATCTTCATACAAAATTTGGTGACTCTAGCTCAAAGTTTGTAAAAGGTGGGGGCTGGGGGCGGAATGGGTGGGCGTGGCCCCAAAATTTTGATGCAGTTTTTTGGGGGTCGTTACCAGCTAGCTTTCTACCAAATTTGGAGGCTCTAGCTCCACAACTCTGATAGATACACGCATTCCCGTTTTTGACGAAGCGTTGGGGTGGATGGGGGCGGCTAGAGCAGTATCGGTGGACGTGGCATCCAAACTTTTGATGCAGTTTTTGGGGGGTCATCATCACCTATCTTGGCACAAAATTTGGTGGCTCTAGCTCAAAAACTGTGGGAGATATACGCTTTTTTGACTTTAAATTGCGGGGGGGGCTGGGGGCGGAATGGGTGGGCGTGGCTCCAAAATTTTGATGCAGTTTTTTGGGGGTTGCTAGTAGCTATCTGCCACCAAATTTGGTAGTTCTAGCTGTAAGGATGTGCGAAATATGAGGATTTATCGGTTTTGAGTTATCGAATTTATCGATTTGCCAGCCCCCCAGTTATCGTAGAACCCCCATCTTGACACTTTAATTTACTATCCCATAGATAAAGAGAATTGGAAAGTTTCAAGTCTCTAGCTTGAAGGGTGTGGAAAAAAGTTGCGAACATACAGACGGACAGACGGACAGACGGACGGACACCATGACGGACATTGCACAAACCCAATATACTCTTTACCTTCGGTATCGAGTATAATGATTGTAGCTAAGATAAAAAATTATTTGCTTGTTGTTTTAAGTTGAAGTTTGAGGCAACGCCAATTGTGTTAAATGAACTTATTTAGTTCCATTAACTATTTTATTTGCTCATGCTTTTTTACAGACCAAAAACATTATCTTTCTCAGCTCTTTTTTGTAGATGTTGATTAGTAATGATTATTTTTTAAAGTACTAACTTAAACTTAACTTTGGTTACGTTCACTGCCATAAATTTTGATGTTCGAATGCAAACTCTAAAATGAATTTTTACACTCCACTAACTGCTGCTGGCCTCCCTTCGTTTTATACACCATCCACCACTCTCCACCCCTGCCCGTGATCGTGCCCCTTGGCACTGCTGCTCCCCGCATTTCCACTTGTCTTGTACAATAAATGAAATCAAAAAGGCAAAACCGATTACAAAACTTGTCAAAGTTGTTAGCCTGGCCGACAATCTACTGATAATTACTATCTGGGGAGCACTAACTTATAGCTGAAAGTCTTTGCCTCCGTTCCACGTTCCTCACCCACAACCTGCCTGCCTCCCAGCTTCTCACTTTTTGCTATGCATCGTCTTATGGCATACAACTTGTGGATACTTTGCGGCGGATTTGAAGTTAGTTCAGTTTTTTTTTTTTTTTGTACTCTTGGAATATGAGAGTGCTTTGATTTTGTCATGATATGTGCAACGTATTCGTAATTAACTTAACTTAACACTATATATAAGATTAACCAAATAAGTGTCATTTAATTTTAACAATACACCTCAACGTTAAAAAAAACAACTTATTTAAGTACCTTTATTTAAAACTTGAGTGTGTTGTTTAACATTAACTTGAGTAACGTTCTATAAACATATTTATTATATATTACTATTATTTATTATTTATATTCCTTACATACACCATATTATCACACTGATTTTATCTATTATCCAAGTTATTGAAAATTCATCTATTTTCGTTTTTGATTCAATTTTTGAATGTTTAATTTTGACAATTTTAACTATATAAAAACTATTAGGGTATCAATTTTGCTAATCTGTAAGTGTTTTACTATTTGATCTTTTTGTTGATTCAAGACGTTCAGGCAAGGGATGCCGATGGCAATCAGCCAATCGAAATCGGAATCGAATAAAAAAACGTGTGTCAGCAGAAAGCGACAAAACTAAGCTCAGGGCGCACTCTGCAACACGATGCCTGTCAACAAACAACAAGCAAGAAAATAAAGAAAAAGAAAAAGTTGCAATTTGGCATGCATGCTTTCCCCCCTACCTCCCTCAACAGGGCTACTGGTAAATTCGGGATGAACTTATAGAATGGGAGTATGTTTGGTTGTGTGTGTTTTGTTTCGAGTATTTAACTTTTCATAACTTATCTAACTAATATTGCAATTTAGTGACAAATATTTGTTGACAACACACACACACACACATAGAGAAGATGAGTGCGTGGCGAATGTGTGTCCTGTGTGACAACATTGTTGACTTGGCTACCAAAAAGTTGCGAATTTTGCGCTAAAAATTACTTCTTAACTGTTTCAAGCGTTTGCTTATTGCGTTTGCAATTGAAGCAGGCCAGCTTCTAAGGCGGAAGCTTGGATCGGGACAAAGAGAAGGATGAGGCAATTTAGTTTTGCCGGCTGAGCGTATTATGTTGCACTTGCAACAACGCCAAACCCGCGGAATGCAAGCTGCGTACTAATAAATATGATAAATATGAGACGAGCAAGTTTTGCGGCGCGTGTCAACAGCTGAGACGCGAAGATTAACCAGCTGTATCAGCACTATCTACTTACACTCATACCCTAGCATACCCCAATCCACTCCCGCTGCTGTCAGAGCTTGTAAAGTTGCCGTTGCATGTTTGTGTGCCTCCAACTTAAATTTTTGGCAAACATCAATTTCAATGGCAAACGGCAACTTGAGATGAAAGCTGATTGCAACAAGCAACAAATTAGCAGCCCTCAAGCGATTCGAATTCAATTTTAACTGCTAATGAGTCTAAAGTTCCAAATGTTTCGCAAAAAATAAAAGATATTGAGAAAAAGATATAAACGTGAATATACATATGAGTTTCAATTGATGTATTCAGCAGCTTTAGAGGAACGAGCTTACGTGTTTGAATTTTTATTGTGAGAGAATTCACCGACTGATTGCTCTGTATTGTTTAACTAGTTAAATGAAATGAGGGTTTGTATTGCAGCTTTGAAAAATATATATTTTAGCCGAGATCTTATTATTTAATAATTACCTTAATGGTATAAATTATCGAAAAACAATCGAATTTTTGAGGAGAGTAAATTTAGCTGTCTGAAAATTAACGTTGTTCAACGAGAGAAAATAAAATTTTTGAATTTGAATTAAAACTAAAAATTAAAACAAGTAAGAAGGCTCTAGTCGGGAGAGCCCGACTAGAAGATACCCTGAACCCAGTTGCAATAAATATATTTAATTTATATAAGACTTTGGTATACTGGCTTAGCTTCCATCGATTAAGTTCAATATCTCCGGTGTTTCTCAACCGATTTGGACGAAATTTTCAGAAAAGTTCTATCATTATCATATTTAGATTTTCCAAATTCGATATTTTATTGTATATTGTATTTATTGTATATCGGAAACCAGAATAGTTATCGATAATTTGAAGCAAACTTGTTCTGCTCATGGTATAGGAGAACTTATATACAAAATCTGAAGTCTCTAGCTCTTCTAGTCTCTGAGATCCAAGCGTTCATACAGACGGACAGACGGACATGGCCATATCGTCTCGGCTGTTGATGCTGATCAAGAATATATATACTTTATAGGGTCGGAGATGCTTCCTTCTGCCTGTTACATACTTTTGCACAAAACCATTATACCCTTATTTACCCATTTTATGGGTTAAGGGTATAAAAAGTGGCGAATTTACTTGTTGGGCAAAAAGATCAAAATTGTGACAGATTGTAACGCTTTTACTATGACCATGAAGAAACAAGATGTTCCCGTCAAAGTTTCCCGCTGGGCAATCTTTCTGCAAGATTTTGATTATGAAATTGAACATAGGTCAGGGACGAGAATGAAGCATGCAGATGCTCTAAGCAGAGTGCACTGTTTATTGTTACAGGACTCGCTTAAACATCGCATACTACAGGCACAGCGTCAAGATGAATGGATAAATGCAATTTGCAAAGTTTTGGAGACATCTATCTATGAAGATTATTATTTACATTATGATGTGTTGCATAAAGATCCAACCAATGAACTAATAGTCATACCATCAAAAATGGAGACTGAGATTATAACTACTGCTCATCGCCAGGGACACTTTGGTACTAAGCGAACAATAGATCTAGTTAAACGCGAATACTACATACCAGACTTAGCAAGAAAAGTTAATTTAGTCATTAAATCGTGCGTAGAATGCATTATAGGTGATTCCAAGAGTAGGAAAAAGGAAGGCTTATTATATCCTATTGATAAATCAGATATTCCACTGAAAACATATCATATTGACCGTCTAGGGCCAATGGAAATGACGAAAAAACAGCACAATCACATTTTAGTTGTGGTTGATGCTTTTTCGAAATTTGTTTGGTTGTACCCAACAAAAAGCACAGGAGCAAGCGAAGTTGTTGACAGATTGCAAAAGCAGGCTGAAATATTTGGTAATCCGGAAAGAATTATTTCTGATCAAGGCACTGCATTTATTGGACGTAGATGTACTAACGAACAGTACAGTCAAGTGGCCCAACGATACCAAGCACCGGCTTGTTAACGCGCGGACCCACGCACAAAGCGACCCACCTCCCGCCCATCCGACCGAGGGGCGCTCCGCTTATCGTGCGGTTACGATGATCGCGAACATGTAGACAAATGACACAAAACTTACTTTTTAAAAGAGCAAGTAGGAGTGGCACTGTGTATTAAGTGGGAAAGGTCGTTATAAATAGAACACAGAATACGAAAAGGGTTATGAAGAGCATAATTAGAATTACAAGTTTGAAGAGATATAGGTACAAAATTTCTAGTATTTCTAATAGGAACAGCAAAGTTAATTTGGTGAATTAATTCAGAAGAATCAATTTCACCATTAATTAATTTGTGAAAAAAGGAAAATGAAAGCATTATTCTACGATCACTCAGAGAAGGAAGATCTATTAGTAAAAGTCTACTACGATAAGACGGCAAATTATTGTTAGTGTCCCAGTTAAGACCTCTAAGTGCGAAGAGCAGAAATTGTTTTTGTACCGATTCTATTTTATTCTGATGAATTTCGTATTTCGGAAACCATATACAAGATCCATATTCCAGAATCGGTCGTACAAGAGAAGTATACAGAGTTTTTGTTAAGTAGGGATCGTTAAACTCCTTCGACCAGCGCTTAATGAACCCCAAGACACCAGATGCTCGATTGGAAATTGTAGAAGTATGCTTGTCAAACTTAAGCCTTGGGTCCATAACGATGCCCAAATCGTCAACCCATTCAATTCTATCTAGTGGTTTGTTGTCAAGAAAATAATTATTAAAAAAGGGCAAACATCTAAAAAATGACATTACTTTACATTTACTGTAATTAAGATTTAAAAAATTTACTTTACACCACATTTGAAAGTTGTCTAAATCTCTTTGAAGCTGTTGAGCAGCTAGGGGAGTTGCAGCTGACGTGCATAACTTTACATCATCAGCGTACATCAAAACCCGAGAGAACTTTATAACCGATGGAAGATCGTTTATAAACAAAATAAATAATAAAGGACCAAGATGACTACCCTGAGGAACGCCTGAAGTGACCTGAACCGTCTTGGAAACGGACCCTTTGAATAAAACCCTCTGAGTTCTAAGAGTTAGGTAGTCTTTAATCCAAAGAACTAGAATATTTGAAAAGCCCAAGAGTTCTAGTTTATGTATTAGGAGATGATGATCTACAGAGTCGAAAGCCTTACTAAAATTAGTATAAATAACATCAGTCTGCAATTTGTCCTGAAAACCCTTGATAACAAACGAAGTAAATTCTAACAAGTTAGTGGTAGTAGATCTTTGTTTCATAAATCCGTGCTGGCACGGTGAAATAATAGATTTACAAAGGTGTTCAAGATGGGAGGTTATTAATTTTTCAAAAATCTTAGGAATAGCAGACAACTTGGAAATACCCCTGTAATTTTGAACATTAGATTTGTTTCCTTTTTTATGGAGAGGAATAATAAATGACTCTTTCCAAATTTTTGGAAAGGAGCCTAACTCCAGGGACAAGTTAACACTTTAAGCAACGGCTTTAAAAGACCATGAGCGCAGTGTCTAAGCACACAGCTTGGCACTCCGTCAGGTCCTGGGGAAAATATAGGTTTCAAAACATGAAGATTATTTAAAAGTGAGTTTTCAGTGATTTTCAGTCCAAAGATGCGATTCGAGCCATTAACCCGATAAGGGTAAGGCAAACCGACTTGAGATTGACATGAGCTATAAGTCGTTTGAAAAAATTGGGCAAATATATTTGCAATCTCCTGATCAGAATTGGCCTTCGTTTCCTCAAAGAATACTTCCGTTGGGAGTGTCGATGACCTACGCTTCGCATTAACAAAATCAAAAAATCGCTTTGGATCCTGCTGAAACTGTAATCTACACCGAGTCAGGTAATTCTTATAACATAGGTTATTTAAGATATCAAAACTGGCACGAGCAATCAAGTATGCAGAATAGGTTACCGATGAGCCGTTTTTTCTAAATCTCTTGTAGAGTTTAGATTTTCGATTTTTGAGAATTGTCAACTCTCGGGTAAACCACACAGGTTTGTTAGACCTGTTTAGCTCACCAACCGGGACACATAAATCAAATAAAGAATATAAGGTATTATAAAAAATACTGATTGCCACGTCCAAGTCGTCAGACTCGTAGAGGGGAGACCAGTCAGTTTGGGATAAAAGCAGAGCGAGTCCCTCAAAATCAGTTTTCCGAAAATGACGAACTCGACTCAAAGGCATCCTGAAATTGCAACACGTTCGGGAAGGTAAATTAATCAACAGCTCCAACGTAGGATGGTATAAGTCTTCGGGATAAGATATAGGCTGGGAACGGGAAACGGATGAAGATGATGAATCCAAAACAAAATCAGATCAAGCATTTTATTGAGAGAATTTGGGATAGCATTAATTTGACTCAATGACATCCCAAGTAGGTCGATTAAAAATTCATTCGGGGCCGTGGGAGTCAGGGCACCAGAGTCAGGACAAGAAATCCAAGTAGCCTCAGCAATGTTGAAATCACCAAGAACTACAAGAAAATCACGATCAGAAAGCAAGGCAGAGACAGAATGAATAGCAGATAGATGTGTCTCATAGATAGAGAGATCAGATGAAGGAGGTATATACGAACAAGTGATAAAAATGTTAATACCGCAAATGTTTAGCTTTACAGCAATAAACTCTATATCAAAAGAACTATCTAATACGACTGTTTCAGAAGGAAAGTCTACATTCACAGCAATAAGCACTCCACCACCACGCCGAAGAGTACGGTCCTTTCTGTAAATAGAATATGTACTACATAGAATTTCGGAATTGAGAATGTCTTGCCTTAACCACGTTTCAGTAAAGGCAATGACATGGAAAGGGAAAGAAAGACTATTAAGGTATAAACTAGTGAGTTTACTACAAAGACCTCTTACATTCTGATAGCCAAGTAAGAAGGAGGATGTTAGTTTTTTGAACTATCAGTTATTGGGAACCTTAGAACCAACCACCGGAAGGGTAGATACAATCGGGGGCCGATTTTTTTTCCTTGCAGTATACTCTTTCACAATTATGTGTTCTGGCCAAAATTCTTTGCAGCATATAGTGCAAAAATCTTGATTCGGAACACTGATTTTAAAAGACGAAATGTTCCGATCATAAGCAAATTTGAATTTCTCCACCGTGAAATTGGCATTCGATTTGGCCTTGATATAGACCTTGACATCATCTGATGTTAAATCAGGGGGAAGCCTTGAAACAAATATTTGTTTTTTAGGTGGAACAGCAACAAATTTTTTAATTATATCCTCCACTGAGGCTTGTTTGGAAGACTCAGTCTCGGATAACTGAATATTTGGCTCTTTAAGTTTGATAGAGTTTTTTTGTTGATTAACATCAACACTACTAACCACCAAAGAAACCGAAGGATCGGGATTAGATAACACATATCCATAACACAACAGGCAATGTTTTTGAAGATTATTGCACCAACGAAAATATAGAACATTTTCTTTTAGCGACCGGAGTGCCACGTGGAAACGGACAAGTAGAACAAGTGGAAACGTTGCAGTCGGACGCAACCGACTGCGGCATACTCGATACCAGTATTAAAACCGCTTAAAAAGATGCCTGATTGCAAAGGGGTACGGATGGGGCAGGGGTATACGCTGCCTTAACGATTCTCCGATGCAGATGGGGATGCCACCAACTATCTTCCTTCCAAATTTGGTGACTCTAGCTCGAAGTTTGTAAAAAGTGGGGAAAGGGGGGCTGGGGGCGGTATGGTTGGGTGTGGAATCTAATTTTTTTCTGCAGATCTTTGCGAAATGTCGATTGCTATCTTCCTTCCAAATTTGGTGACTCTAGCTCGAAGTTTGTAAAAAGTGGGGAAAGGGGGACTGGGGGCAGTTTGGCTGGGCGTGGCATCCACATTTTTGATGCAGATCTTTGTGGAATGTCAATTGCTATCTTCATACCAAATTTGGTGACTCTAGCTCGAAGTTTGTAAAACGTGGGGACAGGGGGGCTGGGGGCGGTATGGGTAATTGTGGCATCCAAAGTTTTGATGCAGATCTTTGTGGAATGTAAATTGCTATCTTCATACCAAATTTGGTGACTCTAGCTCGAAAATTGTAAAAAGTAGAGCAATGGGGGCTGGGGGCAGTATGGGTGAATGTGGCATCCAAAGTTTTGATGCGGATCTAAGTGGAATGTCAATTGCTATCTTCATTAAAAATTTGGTGACTCTAGCTCGAAAATTGTGAAAAGTGTGGAAAGGGGGCTGGGGGCGGTATGGGTGGGCGTGGCATCCAAAGTTTTGATGAAGATCTGTGTGGAATGTAAATTGCTATCTTCATACCAAATTTGGTGACTCTAGCTCGAAAATTGTAAAAGTGGAGCAAGGGGGCTGGGGGCGGTATGGGTGGTTGTGGTACCAAAGTTTTGATGCAGATCTGTGTGGAATGTCAATTGCTGTATTCATACCAAATTTGGTGACTCTAGCTCGAAAATTGTAAAAAGTTTGGAAAGGGGGGCTGGGGCAGTATGGCTGGGCGTGGCATTCAAATAATTGATGCAGATCTTTGCGAAATGTCTATTGCTATCTTCATACCAAATTTGGTGACTCTAGCTAAATGTTTGTAAAAGGTGGGGAAAGGGGGCCAAAATGGGTAGGCGTGGCTCCAAAACTTTGATGAAGATTTTTGGGGGTCGTTGCCAGCTATCTTCCTAACAAATTTGGTGGCTCTAGCTCCTTTACTTTGGAAGATACACGCATTCCCGTTTTTGTCAAAGCGTTGGGGCAGCTTGGGGCGGCTAGGGTGGTATTTGTGGGCGTGGCATCCTAACTTTTGATTCAGTTTTTGGGGGGTCATCATCGCCTTTCTTGGCACCACATTTGGTGGCTCTAGCTCAAAAACTGTGGGAGATATATGTTTTTCTGATTTCAAAATGCGGGGGGCTGGGGGCGGAATGGGTGGGCGGGGCTCCAAAACTGTGATGCAGATTTTTGGGGGTCGTTGCCAGCTATCCTTTTACCAAATTTGGTGGCTTAAGCTCCAAAACTCTGGAAGATACACGCATTCCCGTTTTTGTCGAAGCTTTTGGGCAGCTTGGGGCGGCTAGGGCATTATTGGTGGGCGTGGCATCCAAACTTTTGATGCAGTTTTTGTGGGGTCATCATCACCTATCTTGGCACCAAATTGGGTGGCTCTAGTTCAAAAACTTAGGGAGATATAAGCTTTTTGACTTAAAAATTCAGGGGGGCTGGGGGCGAAATGGGTGGGTGTGGCTCCAAAATTTTTGATGCAGTTTTTTGGGGGTTGCTAGTAGCTATCTGCTAACCAAATTTGGTAGTTCCAGCTGTAAGGACGTGAAATATATGTGGATTTATCGGTTTTGAGTTATCGAATTTATCGATTTGTCAGCCCCCCAGTTATTGTAGAACCCCCATCTTGACACTTTAATTTACTATACCATAGATAAAGAGAATTGGAAAGTTTCAAGTCTCTAGCTTGAAGGGTGTGGAAAAAAGTTGCGAACATACAGACGGACGGACGGACGGACGGACACCATGACGGACATTGCACAAACCCAATATACTCTTTACCTTCGGTATCGAGTATAAGAATAAATAGAATTGTAATTGCGTTGTTGACCAAATTGTGCGTATCAGATCAAAGAGCATGGCACAAACACGTTGGAAGAGTACAAAATTATAAATTATACTCCGCCGAGAAGCACAAAGTTGTTTCCGTTTAGAATTCTTACAGGTTTTGAAATAAGAACAAAATATAATAATGAACTTCAAAAATTGTTAGACGAGGAACATTTAGTTGAGTTGCAAAAAGAAAAAGATGAGTTAAGGCAAGTAGATAAGGAAAATATTTTGTCAATAAAAGAAGAAAACCGTAATTCATTTAATAAATCAAGAAAGCCAGAAAAGGAGTACAACGTCAATGATATGGTCGCCATTAAGCTAACCCAATTTGGAGATGGACTAAAGCTAAAAGGGAAATTCCTTGGTCCCTATATTGTGAAGCGTAAGTTGAGGCGCGGACGATACATTGTAGAAAAATTAGGTGAATTCGAAGGACCAAACAATACCAATACGGTTGCAGAATATATGAAAATTTGGCACCCATCATTCGGGACGAATGATATGTAGAATGGCCGAATGTAGGGTTGGCAGCACTAGCAGAGCTAGCAGCTGATGTTAGTGCTGATGACTATCATATAAGTGAATTAAAATAATCGATAGTATATCGTTATAGGAGCTGCTTAGTAAAAAATTATGTATCGAATAAGTAATTGTAGTTGAACCGGCGAAGCTTTAAGACGTAGAAATATAATAATAATAAATCTATAATATTTTAAATAAGTTAACAATGAAATATTGAAAAGTGAACGAACCATTGAGTTATCATATTATACATACATTATTCTACGAAGTCTACAGTTGTTTTATTTTACGGTGGCTTCAAAAAGGAACAGCTCTACATGTATATGGATTATTCCTAAGAGAGTCCGCGAAAGATTTGGGAATTTGCAATCTGGAAAAATCCATTAACTGTTTCCTACAAAGATACCGTATTCATCACAATATACATATGCACATCTTCGCCAATAGTTTAATAACGTAGGATACTTTTCTTACGGCACGCCTTGCCGCAGTAACGCTGACTCCACAGAAATCACCAGCAGTTATGAGGAGGCTGCCGCCTGCATTGAAACGCAGAGCCACCAAAAGTTGCGTCTCCATAGCAACATAGCATTGATTTGTCAACCTGAACTTTTGCACAAATATGTCATTATCCAATACACTGTTTTAATCAACCTTACTCTATAATTTCTAGAATTATTTAATCTGTGCATCATATCTTCAAAACCCATTTCCATTGCTCGGATGTAAGCAACGCGTTTAT
>JARNME010000028.1:45428-179623 GCA_030179655.1 Scaptomyza flava
ACATCTTCGCCAATAGTTTAATAACGTAGGATACTTTTCTTACGGCACGCCTTGCCGCAGTAACGCTGACTCCACAGAAATCACCAGCAGTTATGAGGAGGCTGCCGCCTGCATTGAAACGCAGAGCCACCAAAAGTTGCGTCTCCATAGCAACATAGCATTGATTTGTCAACCTGAACTTTTGCACAAATATGTCATTATCCAATACACTGTTTTAATCAACCTTACTCTATAATTTCTAGAATTATTTAATCTGTGCATCATATCTTCAAAACCCATTTCCATTGCTCGGATGTAAGCAACGCGTTTATGCAATGCCATTTTGCTTGAATAATAAAATAAATATATAATGCAAGTGTCAGCTTGATTCAGCTGTTTGCACTTTAGCGGGGTATAAGTGTTAACAGGCACTTAGGCCTCAATTAAGTTCGTGTCTTGTTTAACCCTAAACGGACATTGGGAAACACAATTTTGACTTAGCTTGGTAAGTTAAGCTAACCGGACATTGAGATATTGGCCCTTAATCAAATTTATTTGATAAATAAACTTTTAGCTTTGAACACATAAATGTTAAGAGATTGAAATTAACAATACAGGTCTGCATGCACGCATTCATTTCTTATTCCACAGTAATGTACAGTAGTGTACTGAACTCAAATTAACTGCACTCATATCTTGCTGTTCTGTTTATTCAATGACGCAGAGACATTTTGGTGTTTACACTGGGAGTGGGTGACAGTGTTAGTTGTATTCTCAAAACGTGAATTATTTGTGTTGTCTAGTTGTAACAGATCGTATACCTTACACAACGATGAGTGCAGCTTCAAAATTCATAAATTAGCTCACACAACAATCTGATTATGTGGCAGGGAATTTCGTTATAAGGAGAGAAAAACATATTGAAAATTTAACCAAAAAACTCCAAATTAGCTCGTTAAAAAGAAATGTAAGTTATATGGATGTTTGACTTTTATTTTAAACATGTTTAGAATTTGTTATAAATTAATCAAAAACTAAAAAATATTATCACGAAAATTACTAAAGTTGTGGCTGGTCTAAAAATGAAAAAGTTGTGGAAATATTTCAGCTACCCGTAAATAAAATCATTTGAGACCTGTGCAATTTAATAAAATGCCTCAATTGTTTATATGGAGCTTACGCGTAAGACTAATGAATTAAATATTTAGTTAGTAATAGGGTCTCGAATATACTTAAACTCTACTATAGTTTTATTTTAAGAAAAAGGATCTGTTTAACCCTCTCTCGAATTTAAGTTGGAATGGTCCTTGTTAGTTCGTCTTGACTCGTCGTTAATTTTCTCCATCACCTCTTGTACAACCTCCACATTTTCATTCGGATCAGCGTTATTTTTTGTACAAATTAACTTATGAATGTTCGGCCTTATCCACCACATCTTTCAAAGTTTCTTCGATAGTATCATCCAGTTTTCATTTCTAGCTTCCTCTTCTGTTTAATTTTCTCCTTCTGTAGAATCATCCCAGTCAAAATCAGCTAGTTTTACAATTTCCGCCAGGCTCAAGCCTCTTGAATTTATCTAGGTCAGTGAAAGAAAAATTCAAAATTCAATATATAGAAGTTACCACAATTGTGACCAATGTTGCCTATAGACAAATGCACTTTTGCAAAATTAATGCACACAAACTAAATAGTTTTTTACGATTCAGTTTATTTTTTAATTAACGCTCTTACTTTTCTTTAATTACACTGTAGTCTTTGTTTCGCAATCTAATAATTTTTTTTTTAGTTATTAAACAATTTTTGTGTTAACAATTTTTCCGCGCAAACAATTTTTATACTCGAAACCGAAGGTAATGAGTATATTGGTTTTGTGCAATGTCCGTCCGTCTGTCCGTCTGTATGAACGAAACTTTTTTCCACACCCTTCAAGCTAGAGACTTGAAACTTTTCAATTCTCTTTATCTATGGGATAGTAAATTAAAGTGTCAAGATTGGGGTTCTACGATAACTGGGAGGCTGGCAAATCGATAAATTCGATAGCTCAAAACCGATAAATCCACATATTTCGCACATCCTTACAGCTAGAACTAACAAATTTGGTAAGATGATAGCTACTAGCAACCTCCAAAAAACGGTATCAAAAATGGAGCCATGCCCACTCATTCTGCCCCCAGCCCCCCCCCTTCGCATTTTAAAAACAGAAAAGCCTATATCTCCCAAATTTTTTGAGCTAGAGCCAAAAAGTTGGTGCCAAGATAGGTGATGATGACCCCCCAAAAACTGCAGCAAAAATTTGGATGCCAGATCCACCCATACCGCCCCCGGCCCCCCTTTCCCCACCTTTTACAAACTTCGAGCTAGAGTCACCAAATTTGCAACGAAGATAGCTGGTGGCATCCCCATCTGCATCGTAGAATCTTTAAGGCAACATACACCCCTGCCGCATTCGTACCCCTTTGCAACCAGGCCTTATTTTACCGGTTTTAATACTGGTATCGACTGCTACGTTTCCACTTGTTTTTCTTGACTCTAGCATATTAGCATTAAGCATATTAGACTAAAATTATGCAAAAGATCGTAACCATGAGAAGGTTAATAAAGATCAAAATGAAAACACATTTTTCATAATTTCGGATGTGCTTATTTTATAATTCAAGCTAAAAATTATTAAATATTGAATATATAAGGGAGAAGCCCCAATCTCGGACACTGTACAGAAGTCGGACACCCCCCTTTATTTTGCGAGTTTTGATGCTAGCGCGGTCTAATTACTGTGACAGATAGCTTTCAGTGCCGGCTTTCTTTTGACATGGTCTACAGGTGTTAATACCTAGTTTTGGCTAATTCAGAGACAAAAATTAAAATACCGATATTCCGACCTAAACTTTTTAAAATTTCAACGCTTATGTAATTGAATTATTCCATGATTCAACAAAGGTTAATAAATTTTTTCTTATTCGTTTCATCATGCTCTTTCATATTCTGCAATCAAACATTTTTTTTTTCAATATTTTGGGTTTTACATTCAAAAATGTTAAAACCGTGCTTTCTTCTAATCTGGACACTGTTGATGTTTCACAATTGAACACGATTAATTGTAATCGATATTTTCATTCAATTGTATCGATGATCGTGTCATCTTCATATAAATGTATCAAAATGAGCGCGCAACAAGATATGGAAATTGAAATTTTATGGATTAAATGAAAAAAACCAAATAAAGAAACTTTAAGTTGAATTTCATAGTTAATTGAATAAATAATTTCATAATAAATGGTTTTGATGAAAAAAACCCAAAAAAAAAGAATAATTAGTTTGTTTACATGTTTCGCGCCATATTAATAAGGTTTGTGAGCAATGATGAGCATGCGATGCATAGATCGATACATTAATCGATATATCGATGCATTACTTGCGATACTGCTCATTACGAGTAATAATAATTAATAAAATAATAAATTCGTTTGATTTTCATTGTTTAATTGCATAAAAAACAAAATCTTACATAAAAACAATGATTTGGCATTTTATTTTATTTTATTGGCTGCATTTTCACAAGATAAAAGGGGGTGTCCAACTTCGGGGCACTTTTTTGAAAATCGTGATTTTGAGTTTTTTCATTAAATGTGAAATATATCATTAAACATGAATGAAATGTGTATAATGCCTTATACCAATCGATGCGCAATTGAACAAGCTTTTCAACGATACTAACAGCGATAAGCTGTACGTTGATTTTGGACAGTCTTATGTCACAAAATCCAAAGGGGTGTCCAAGACTAGGGCTTCTCCCTTTTACATAGTTGCTACTTAAGCGTAACTTTCTGACAGTTCACAATTGACGCTATGCACTGTGGCCCTTTTTTCCACTTTTTATACCCTTAACCCATAAAATGGGTAAATAAGGGTATAATGGTTTTGTGCAAAAGTATGTAACAGGCAGAAGGAAGCATCTCCGACCCTATAAAGTATATATATTCTTGATCAGCATCAACAGCCGAGACGATATAGCCATGTCCGTCTGTCTGTCCGTCTGTCCGTCTGTATGAACGCGTGGATCTCAGAGACTACAAGAGCTAGAGACTTCTGATTTTGTATTTAAGTTCTCCTATACCATGAGCAGAACAAGTTTGCTTCAAATTATCGATAACTATTCTGGTTTCCGATATACACATAATATCGATAACAATAAAATATCGAATTTGGAAAATCTAAAATGAGGGTTGAAGTAATGGATAATGATAGAACTTTTCTGAAAATTTCGTCCAAATCGGTTGAGAAACACCGGAGATATTGAACTTAATCGATGGAAGCTAAGCCAGTATACCAAAGTCTTATATAGTAAATTAAATATATTTATTGCAACTGGGTTCAGGGTATCTTCTAGTCGGGCTCTCCCGACTAGAGCCTTCTTACTTGTTTTAAGTTAGACCCCATTTACAAGCTGAAGTTTTTTCATGAAGTTTTTTTTTTATTCTGTTTCAAAACTTCTTCGGAATTCAAGTCGCATTTACACGCTGAAGTTTTTCAGTGAATTTTTTCCTTTGAAAATGCAACTCTGGTTTAAATTTATGGTCGATAAACAGACACAGTTAACACCAGTTCAATTAATTCTTTCTTCCATAACATTTCTATTAATAATTTATAGACCACAACAATACCCATATTTACTATTTGCGCTAATATTTGCTTGTGCGATATTTCGTCTCAATAACTTTATTATTCACATCAAACACTGTGCAACTCTGTGTTTACATTCTATCGGAATAAGGCAAAGCAAAATTAGAAGAAAAATTCACGACTTAACAAGTAGTGAATTTTTGCTTGAATTTTTACACCTTTACTCCCCTTGCCAACAAACAAAAGATTCAGAGAGAAAATTCACGAAAAAACTTCAGCGTGTAAATGGGGTCTTAGTTAATTTTAAAAATTTTTTATGCTTAAATAGTTTTAAATTTATCGGGCTTTGAAATATTTATCGGAAGCGATTGGGGGTTCTACGATAACTGGAGGGCTGGCAAATCGATAAATTCGATAACTCAAAACCGATAAATCCTCATATTTCGCACATCCTTACAGCTAGAACTACCAAATTTGGTGGGCAGATAGCTACTAGCAACCCCCAAAAAACTGCATCAAAATTTTGGAGCCACGCCCACCCATTCCGCCCCCAGCCCCCCCGCAATTTAAAGTCAAAAAAGCGTATATCTCCCACAGTTTTTGAGCTAGAGCCACCAAATTTTGTGCCAAGATAGGTGATGATGACCCCCCAAAAACTGCATCAAAAGTTTGGATGCCACGCCCACCGATACTGCTCTAGCCGCCCCCATCCACCCCAACGCTTCGTCAAAAACGGGAATGCGTGTATCTATCAGAGTTGTGGAGCTAGAGCCTCCAAATTTGGTAGAAAGCTAGCTGGTAACGACCCCCAAAAAACTGCATCAAAATTTTGGAGCCACGCCCACCCATTCCGCCCCCAGCCCCCCCGCATTTTGAAATCAGAAATGGCTATATCTCCCACAGTTTTTGAGCTAGAGCCACCAAATTTGGTGCCAAGATAGGTGATGATGACCCCCCAAAAACTGCATCAAAAGTTTGGATGCCACGCCCACCAATACCACCCTAGCCGCCCCCATCCACCCCAACGCTTCGTCAAAAACGGGAATGCGTGTATCTTCCAGAGTAGTGGAGCTAGAGCCACCAAATTTGGCAGGAAGATAGCTTGCAACGACCCCCGAAAAACTGCATCAAAGTTTTGGAGCCACGCGCACCCCTTCCACCCCCCTTTCCCCACTTTTACAAACTTTGAGCTAGAGTCACCAAATTTGTTATGAAGATAGCAATTGACATTCCACAAAGATCTGCATCAAAAATTTGGATGCAATAGCACCCATACCGCCCCCAGCCCCCATTTCCCCACTTTGTACAAACTTTGAGCTAGAGTCACCAAATTTGGTATGAAGATAGCAATTGACATCCCACATGGATCGGCAGCAAAAATTTGAATGCCACGCCCACCCATACCGCCCCAAGCCCCATAGCCCCCCGTTCACCACCTTTTACATGCTTCGAGCTAGAGTCACCAAATTTGGTATGAAGGTAGCATTTGACATTCCACAAGGATCTGCAGCAAAAATTTGGATGCCACGCCCAACCATACCGCCCCCAGCCCCATAGCCCCCCTCTCCCCACCTTATACAAACTTTGAGCTAGAGTCACCAAATTTGGTATGAAGGTAGCATTTGACATTCCACAAGGATCTGCAGCAAAAATTTGAATGCCACGCCCAACCATACCGCCCCCAGCCCCTCATTCCCCACTTTTACAAACTTTGAGCTAGAGTCACCAAATTTGTTATGAAGATAGCAATTGACATTCCACAAAGATCTGCATCAAAAATTTGGATGCAATTCCACCCATACCGCCCCCAGCCCCCCTTTCCCCACTTTATACAAACTTTGAGCTAGAGTCACCAAATTTGGTATGAAGGTAGCATTTGACATTCCACAAGGATCTGCAGCAAAAATTTGAATGCCACGCCCAACCATACCGCCCCCAGCCCCCCTTTCCCCACTTTTACAAACTTTGAGCTAGAGTCACCAAATTTGTTATGAAGATAGCAATTGACATTCCACAAAGATCTGCATCAAAAATTTGGATGCAAGTCCACCCATACCGCCCCCAGCCCCCCTTTCCCCACTTTATACAAACTTCGAGCTAGAGTCACCAAATTTGGTATGAAGAAAGCAATTAACATCCCACATGGATGGGCATCAAAATTTTTAATACTGGTATCGAGTATACCGCAGTCGGTTGCGTCCGACTGCAACGTTTCCACTTGTTTATCCTAAGATATCCGGACCAAACTCAATAATTAAGCGTGTCTCTTTGCTCTGTGCAAAAATCATCGACATCGGTCTATTATATCACATGGCAACCATATGAACAATCGGTCAAAAACCGAGTTTTGCTTAAAAAATCTTGCTTGCTTTGAAGATTTTTGACCCAACACACTAAGAATGATAAATATTATGCTCCCGACAATTTGGAAAAAAAAACCGACCAATATAACTTATAGTTCCTACAGGAGCAATCAGTAAATTTGCGAGTGTTTATATGTAAATCGATCCAATTTACCAATGTTTTCAGACTAAACTTATCAGTTGTGATTGCTATTATGATAATTTGACTAAATTTAGTGAACAATTTTTGTACTTTTTATTTGGACGTTATTAAAATTAAAATTTATAGAGAATCGCAAAAAGTATCGACAAAATAATAAAACCTCACCTAAATAAAACCTTACAAACACAACTCGCGGAAACCACAGCATAAGCCATCTAAACATATGCAGAAAACACAAGATCGCACAACCGATCGCTTCCGATAAATATTTCAAAGCCCGATAAATTTAAAACTATTTTAGCATAAAAAATTTTTAAAATTAACTAAGACCCCATTTACACGCTGAAGTTTTTTCGTGAATTTTCTCTCTGAATCTTTTGTTTGATGGCAAGGGGAGTAGAGGTGTAAAAATTCAAGCAAAAATTAACTACTTGTTAAGTCGTGAATTTTTCTTCTAATTTTGCTTTGCCTTATTCCGATAGAATGTAAACACAGAGTTGCACAGTGTTTGATGTGAATAATAAAGTTATTGATACGAAATATCGCACAAGCAAATATTAGCGCAAATAGTAAATATGGGTATTGTTGTGGTCTATAAATTATTAATAGAAATGTTATGGAAGAAAGAATTAATTGAACTGGTGTTAACTGTGTCTGTTTATCGACCATAAATTTAAACCAGAGTTGCATTTTCAAAGGAAAAAATTCACTGAAAAACTTCAGCGTGTAAATGCGACTTGAATTCCGAAGAAGTTTTGAAACAGAATAAAAAAAAAACTTCATGAAAAAACTTCAGCTTGTAAATGGGGTCTAACTTAAAACAAGTAAGAAGGCTCTAGTCGGGAGAGCCCGACTAGAAGATACCCTGAACCCAGTTGCAATAAATATATTTAATTTACTATATAAGACTTTGGTATACTGGCTTAGCTTCCATCGATTAAGTTCAATATCTCCGGTGTTTCTCAACCGATTTGGACGAAATTTTCAGAAAAGTTCTATCATTATCCATTACTTCAACCCTCATTTTTAGATTTTCCAAATTCGATATTTTATTGTTATCGATATTATGTGTATATCGGAAACCAGAATAGTTATCGATAATTTGAAGCAAACTTGTTCTGCTCATGGTATAGGAGAACTTAAATACAAAATCAGAAGTCTCTAGCTCTTGTAGTCTCTGAGATCCACGCGTTCATACAGACGGACAGACGGACATGGCTATATCGTCTCGGCTGTTGATGCTGATCAAGAATATATATACTTTATAGGGTCGGAGATGCTTCCTTCTGCCTGTTACATACTTTTGCACAAAACCATTATACCCTTATTTACCCATTTTATGGTTTAAGGGTATAAAAAATATGTATTATATTCCAAACAAGTAAGAAGGCTCTAGTCGGGAGAGCCCGACTAGAAGATACCCTGAACCCAGTTGCAATAAATATATTTAATTTACTATATAAGACTTTGGTATACTGGCTTAGCTTCCATCGATTAAGTTCAATATCTCCGGTGTTTCTCAACCGATTTGGACGAAATTTTCAGAAAAGTTCTATCATTATCCATTACTTCAACCCTCATTTTTAGATTTTCCAAATTCGATATTTTATTGTTATCGATATTATGTGTATATCGGAAACCAGAATAGTTATCGATAATTTGAAGCAAACTTGTTCTGCTCATGGTATAGGAGAACTTAAATACAAAATCAGAAGTCTCTAGCTCTTGTAGTCTCTGAGATCCACGCGTTCATACAGACGGACAGACGGACATGGCTATATCGTCTCGGCTGTTGATGCTGATCAAGAATATATATACTTTATAGGGTCGGAGATGCTTCCTTCTGCCTGTTACATACTTTTGCACAAAACCATTATACCCTTATTTACCCATTTTATGGTTTAAGGGTATAAAAAATATGTATTATATTCCAAACAAGTAAGAAGGCTCTAGTCGGGAGAGCCCGACTAGAAGATACCCTGAACCCAGTTGCAATAAATATATTTAATTTATATAAGACTTTGGTATACTGGCTTAGCTTCCATCGATTAAGCTCAATATATCCGGTGTTTCTCAACCGATTTGGACGAAATTTTCAGAAAAGTTCTATCATTATCCATTTCTTCAACCCTCATTTTTAGATTTTCCAAATTCGATATTTTATTGTTATCGATATTATGTGTATATCGGATACCAGAATAGTTATCAATAATTTGAAGCAAACTTGTTCTGCTCATGGTATAGGAGAACTTAAATACAAAATCAGAAGTCTCCAGCTCTTGTAGTCTCTGAGATCAACGCGTTCATACAGACGGACAGACGGACAGACAGACGGACAGACGGACATGGCTATATCGTCTCGACTGTTGATGCTGATCAAGAATATATATACTTTATAGGGTCGGAGATGCTTCCTTCTGCCTGTTACATACTTTTGCACAAAACCATTATACCCTTATTTACCCATTTTATGGGTTAAGGGTATAAAAACGGCAAAAAGAGACATAGTCTGATGGAGGGGGGTTTTATGCCTTAAGGTACATTATGAGCTCAGCTCATCGATTCCCATTCGCAATATATGTGTGTGAGTGCGTGACTGGTAATATCCGCCCCACATTTTGCACAAGTACGAAACGGCTGAGTCCATTTGTGGACACTTCATTGGCTGCTTGCTACAGTTGAGAATATACATATATACATATATGCGAAATAATACATAAATGATTTACGAATGATTCTTACTACTGCCACAAAAGATACTCTCAATATGTTAAATAGCATTTTTGTCTTTTTTTGTTGTGAATATGTGGCTGCTGTCTGAATAGGAGGTTGTGTTGTTTTTGTGTGTGTGTGGGTGTGTTAGGGGCAGCAATAAAATATATCTTTGATCCCAGCTCCATTTCCCCTCACTCTCTCTTCATCAAAGACCACTTGACACACACGCTGCGTAAAGGAAATGAAAAATTCTTAGTGAAATTCCCATCATCCCTTATTGTGCTCTAGGGCATTTTGCTTTGCCTTTACCATTGTCGTTTTTCACTATCTTTATGTTATACCCTAACAAAATGGTCAGCTATCATTAATTGGCAGTGAATTGTTGACAGCAGTTATTTAGTCAAACTAAAAGAATATTTTTGACTATGGATTTGGCTTTCGAATAAAAAGTTTAATAGGAAACGAAAAAAACTGAACTACCTAGAAATTCAAGAAAGTTTGAAAATGTATTTTTAATCATAGCCAACGGGGATTAATAAATATTTGATATTATTCATAATCTTGATAATCGTGTCCTTAACTATTAAGTAAGATATAAAATTGTATAAGAAAACACATCACCTGAAATAATAAATCAAAAAGCGACAATCAAAATCATCTTATCCAGTGAAAAACAAGTAAGAAGGCTCTAGTCGGGAGAGCCCGACTAGAAGATACCCTGAACCCAGTTGCAATAAATAAATTAAATTTATGTTAGACTTTGGTATACTGACTTAGCTTCAATCGATTAAATTCGATATCTCCTGTGTTTCTTAACCGATTTGGACGAAATTTTCAGAAAAGTTCTATTATTACCCATTACTTCAATCCTCATTTTTAGATTTTCCAAATTCGATATTTTATTGTTATCGATATTATGTGTATATCGGAAACCAGAATAGTTATCGATAATTTGAAGAAAACTTGTTCTGCTTATGGTATAGGAGAATTTAAATACAAAATCTGAAGTCTCTAGCTCTTGTAGTCTCTGAGATCCACGCGTTCATACAGACAGACAGACGGACGGACAGACGGACATGGCTATATCGTCTCGGCTGTTGATGCTGATCAAGAATATATATACTTTATGGTGTCGGAGATGCTTCCTTCTGCCTGTTACATACTTTTGCACAAAACCATTATACCCTTATTTACCCATTTTATGGGTTAAGGGTATAATAAAATATATCTATGATTAATTTAATCCGAATAAATAAATCAGAATAGGATTCTAATGTTACAAAAGCAATCTGAAAAACTTCTTAATAAAGTATGTACAAGCTTCGGTATGCTCATATATCACTTAACTAAAAATAGTTTTTTCTTATTTTAGAAAAGTGCCGCGGGCACCCTTGAGAGATAATATCAACGGCAATATTGAATGGGCCAAATTGGATATAAAAAATTATAACATAAAAAAAAAATAAAATAAAAACCAAGCAAACATTTTTAAATCTGTTTCATTTCTGGTTTTGTGCAATAGTAGAGTCAACATACACACATATATATAAATTTATATACTAAATTGGGCGGGCATATCTGTAAAACTTGATTCCGTTTTTGTCGGTGTCACAACTGTGTTGATAGCTAAGTTAATAACATAAACAAGTGGAAACGTTGCAGTCGGACGCAATCGACTGCGGTATACTCGATACCAGTATTAAAAATTTTGATGCCCATCCATGTGGGATGTTAATTGCTTTCTTCATACCAAATTTGGTGACTCTAGCTCGAAGTTTGTATAAAGTGGGGAAAGGGGGGCTGGGGGCGGTATGGGTGGACTTGCATCCAAATTTTTGATGCAGATCTTTGTGGAATGTCAATTGCTATCTTCATAACAAATTTGGTGACTCTAGCTCAAAGTTTGTAAAAGTGGGGGAAGGGGGGCTGGGGGCGGGATGGGTGGGCGTGGCTCCAAAACTTTGATGCAGTTCTTTTGGGGTCGTTACCAGCTATCTTCCTACCAAATTTGGTGGCTCTAGCTCCACTACTCTGGAAGATACACGCATTCCCGTTTTTTACGAAGCGTTGTGGCATCTGGGGCGGCTAGAGCGGTATTGGTGGGCGTGGCATCCAAACTTTTGGTGCAGTTTTTGGGGGGTCATCATCAGCTAAATTGGCACCAAATTTGGTGGCTATAGCTCAAAAACTGTGGGAGCTATAGGCTTTTTTGACTTTAAAATGCGGGGGGGCTGGAGACGGAATGGAAGGGCGCGGCTCCAAAATTTTTGATGCAGTTTTTTGGGGGTTTCTAGTAGCTATCTTCTTGCCAAATTTGGTAGTTCTAGCTGTAAGGATGTGCGAAATATGTGGATTTATCGGTTTTGAGTTATCGAATTTATCGATTTGCCAGCCCCCCAGTTATCGTAGAACCCCCATCTATACACTTTAATTTACTTTCCCATAGATAAAGAGAATTGGTAAGTTTCAAGTCTCTAGCTTGAAGGGTGTGGAAAAAAGTTGCGAACATACAGACGGACAGACGGACGGACACCATGACGGACATTGCACAAACCCAATATACTCTTTACCTTCAGTATCGAGTATAAATATATAATAACATGCATATAAATAGACTTGGTTGGTTATTTAAAGCAAGTCGTGAATCAATATGGCAAGCACCTTCAAAGCCAAACTAAGTTAGCAAAAATAGGTCAACTTTAACAGGTTCAATTTATGCAGAGAAGACTGTACATACTTTTTGTGATTACATATTTGCACTGACAGTTTAGTTCGATTGTTTTTTGTGTTAATTGAGTATTCGTTAAGATCCAATTGCAACATAGTTCAATAATTTTGTTGTTTCTAATGTTTGTTTATACTTCAATCTTATTTGCAGCTGGAAATTTCATAGAGCATGCTCCAGTTTAGCCTTAAGTTCTTTACACTAATTGCCAAGACAAACAACCACTTAAAGTAGGAGCGGTGTGGTGCGGTGCATAATTGAATACTTTTGTTGGAATTCGTATTTGCTTAACAATTTATTTATTTATTTATGTAAGCTCTCTCTGTCTCTGACGCTCTCTTTTTCTGGGATATCTGTGGGTTTTGCACAAACTAATTAAAAGGACTGCAAATTGGCCAAGCGTGTCCTTTGGTGCATCAGACTGGAGCTCAGAAAGTCGAGTGGAGAGATAAAATCTCAGCTCAGTGCAGTACAGTTGCATGCATGAGTTTGTAAGAAGCCAAAACTCAAACGCATCCTGGCAACAAGCAAGTAACACACACACACACAAAAGGGTTGCTCAGAGGAGAGGTGTGCGTGGAGAGAAAGAAAAAGAAAGAGAGAGAGAGAGAAGGGTGCTAGGCTGCAAAAATAAATGGCAAATGAATAAATATTAAGTACTCGTATTTGCAATTGCTGTTGAAATTTTGCAAAAGTGAAATGGCAAAGGCCAAAAAGTCAAGCAATGAGTCAGGATAATAAAGGACACAATACAGGACATGGAGCAGTAACAGAAGTTTGTCTTTCTGACTTACAACAAATTCTCTGTTCCCTGTTGCCTCGCTCCATTCTTTAAGTTGTTTTGAAAGATGCAACCAGGGACTTAAAAACTACCAACTCTATTAGAGATTGAGATATTAAATACGAAACCGAATAAAAGTAACCATGGAGAACATTTGTAATATAAGTACGAATTAAATGCCAAACAATAGATATATATTGTCTCTATGAATAAGGACTGTAGTTGATACATTAATGTATGAATTAAATAATTAGAAAATTAATTTAATAAAAAAAACAACTTTATTCTTGAGATGTTGTTTAAGAACTGATTACAAATTGACTTATAATTTACCACTTAACCTACGCTCTGCCGGCGTCTCTGCTTATGCTTCCGCTGCCGTCAATATCGCCTCTCTTATCCATCGTCGCCAAAAATTGTCCTTAAGTTGTTTTGCAATTCGATACTGTTTATAGAAACAGAAATTGCCACCATCTCCAGGAGTTTGTGTTGAATTTGTCGTTCCCAATAAAAAATGATTTGGAGTTAATGGCTCTGGATCATTTATACAAACAGGCAAATGTGTTAGTGGCCTACTATTTACTATATTTTCGGCTTCTATAAGTAGACTCCTCAGAGTCTCTACTTGAGGAGCTTGATGTTTAAGAGTGACAGCTAAGACTCGTTTTGTGGATAGTACTAACCTCTCCCAGCAGCCACCTGAGCTAGGGTTAGCTGGACAATTAAACTCTCATTTGATGCCTTTATTTGCCGTTTCTGCTTTGATAGCTTCCCAATCAAAAAGATCTTTTGTCTTTTTAATTTCGTTGTCTGCTCCAACAAAGTTGGTGCCCATATCCGATCTAATTTTTACTGAAACGCCTCGTCGATTTACAGAATTCCGAATGCATAGTATGCATGCATCTGTGGATAGATCTGCTGCCAGTTCGAGGTGCATTGCTCTTATTGTGAGGCACGTGAACAGAGCAACCCATCTCTTTTCATGACGGCGACCTATCGTAACCATAATCGGCCCAAAATAGTCTAATCCTGTGTAGGAGAACGGACGCTGGAATGGAGTTACTCGATCTTTAGGCAGCTGCCCCATTTGTGCCGGTATCGAAACTGCTTTGTTATTTTTGCATTGCTGACAAATTGCTTTAGCCCGCTTTACAGCCTTTCTCAAATGCACTATCCAAAATTTACGCCTTATTTCATTCACAATCAATTCTTCGTTTTGGTGATGGTAAATCTCATGATACCATTTAATTATTAGGTTGGTCAAGGGATGTCGATTGTGCATGATTATAGGACGCCGAGCCAATTCAGGTAAGGCTGCGGCATAATCCAGCCTTCCACCAACCACCAAAATGCCATCAGTTGATATGGTTGGACACAACGAGAAGATCGTGCTGCTTTTCGAAACTGTCCGTCCATTATTTAAATCCGTCAGTTCCTGGTTGTATGTTTGTGTCTGTGCTATCTTGCATAGGCCAATTTCCGCCCACCGTAACACGTCTGAAGAAAGCTCTCCATGAATTTCGTCCGTGTGCTGGTGGCGTAGGCGATTGATGAATCTTATTATCCACCCCATGGTGCGTTTCAAAAACAAATAGTTTGAATACTTATTTACATCAATCAAGGAATTCTGTAGCACCATTAATACGATCTTCTTTCGTTCACTCGTCTCGTCAGTTGAGTTGATGATTACATTTGAGGAAGGCCAAAACTGCCTTTCTAGCAGTAAAAACTCCGGTCCTTTAGTCCAGACGTTTTCTGCTTCATATTTTAGTCCTTTAGATGCCTTCGTAGCTTTATCGGCAGCGTTCAAGTTTGTTGGCACCCATCTCCATTCGTTTTCAGCCGTTGTTTCCAGGATTTCACTTATGCGGTGAGCTACGAACGGTTTATACTGTCGCTGATCGGAGTTTATCCAAGAAATCACTGTCATTGAGTCCGACCATAATGTTGTACTCTGCACCTTAATATCATGACAAGACAGAATTGTGTTTCGCAAGCGCGTTCCTAATACGGCTGCCTGAAGCTCGAGCCGTGGCACTGAAAGCATCTTTAAGGGTGCACACTTCGTCTTGCCTGAAACAAATTTTGTATCAATAAAGCCATTATATTAGATTCTCCAAAAAGCTACCGCTGCGAATGCTAACTCGCTCGCATCTACAAACACATGTAGTTCGATCCGCGTGTCATGGTCAAAGAAATTCAGTGAATAACATCTACTCATTTTAAAGCTTTTAACTTTCTCCAACTGCCGAACCCACTGCTTAAAACGCTCAAACAAACAATCCGGCAACATGTCATTCCAATCTATTCCCGAACGCCAAACATCTTGTACCAATACTTTGCCGTGTACCATCAGATCTGCCAACATTCCAAAAGGGTCGTATACCGACATTACCAAACTCAACAACTGTCGTTTAGTTGGGCACTTTAGGGCTTTAACAATGTCCTTGTCAACGCGATTCAGCTGCAGATCAAAAATGAACTCGTCGCTGCTACTATCCCAATGCATTCCTAGTATTTTGTCAATCTTTTCACAGTCCATTTTGACTGTTGCATTTTGAACTTCGTGGCCTGAGCAGTTCAGCCTCTTTTGCACATCCATTGAATTAGAGACAAATCCTCTGAGATCGAAATGTGCCATTTTGTGAACATTTTTCACCTCGTTGCTGATATTATAAGCCTCGCATTCCGAATTAAAACTTGCCACAAAATCATCTACGTAATGTTTTGATACAATTGCATCTATAACAGCTTCCCTATATTTCTTTGCATTTTGGGCGTTTATATTTTTAACGTATTGTGCGCAGCATGGCGAACAAGCAGCTCCAAATATCATGGCAGTCATCTTATATGTTGCTACTTCCTCTTCCTGGTTTCCATGTCTCCATAAGAAGCGAAGAGCCTGCTGATCCTGTTCTCTAACTCGGACTTGCAGAAACATTTCTTTGATGTCGGCGCATACAGCAATCTTTCCTTTTCGGAACTGAAACAATATTTTTGTTAATGGTGGATTCTCATCTGGTCCTTTAAAAAGTTTGGAATTCAGAGAGACTCCATCAATTAAAGCTGCAGCGTCGAACACCAGCCGCATCTTTTTCGGCTTGTTGACATTGTGTACTCCAAAATGCAGCAAGTACCATGTACAAGGATGTATAATAGCTGCCTCTTCTTTTGATAGCTTAACTGCGTATCCTTTCTCCACGAAATCCATTACTGCTCGATCATACTCGTCCATCTTATTTATTTTGCGCATTTTATTTTCTATTCCACGTAGTCTGTGTACGGCCATGCTATAGCTATCAGGTAAGTTCACATCATCTACAGCCCACAACAATCCTGTCTCATAAGCTCCATCCAACTGTTGTGTAGTATCCTGTAATATTTTTCTGGCTCTAGTGACAGCGGCAGATTCCAAAGGCTTTCCAGATAATTCGACACCAAAACCTTCTGTCGAAAAATAATCAACCATTAATTTTTTCATATCTTTTTCTTTATTCGTTACAGTTGTGTGCAGCACGACTGTACAAATTGGTAATATATTCGTCTGTTGATGAGTCAATCCATAAATGTACCACCCTAATGCGGTTTTTGTTGCAATCAAATTCTTATTTAACGACACGCTTTTTATACCACGAATAGCTGGACAGTTATCTATTCCAATGAGTAGCATTGGTTCAGCGTTTACATACCCTTTTATCGGTAAGCTCTTTAATTTCTTATGCTGGCTCTCCAATTCCTGCACATCCAAGGTCTGCAACGGCAACTGAAGATCAGGAACGGTGTTTCCACTTATGCGCAGCCATTTCTTATTACCATCCTGATGTCTTATCTTTAGTTTGCAAATCATAGAATTTACTTCCATCGCTTGTTTCCCAATCCAGTTCAATGTTAACTTTACGGGGACCTCCTTAATACCCAATTTATGTGCCAACTGTGTGTTTATCAAAGTAGTGGACGAGCCTTCATCAATAAAGGCAAATGTTTTAATAATTTGTCTGTTTGGACCCATTAGCTCGATTGGCACTACTTTAAAGAGTATTTTTGACATGCTCGACTTAATCGTGCTAATTGTAGCTGCCGTTTCTGTTTCTTCTCTTTTCTCAACTGGTTTACCTTGGTCGCTATGCAACAATCTATGATGCATCTTGACGCATCCGTTTAGTTTACATGACCGTTTGAATTTGCATTGCAACATGCTGTGACCTCGGTTCAAACAGCTATAGCACACGCCAAGTTCCTTTGCTATCTTCCATCTGTTCTTCACAGATGCTTTATTGTAGTCCTCGCATTTCAGCAACTTGTGATCTCCTTTACACTTGTAGCACATATCCTTATTTGAAGTCTTATCATCCGAGGCCTTTGCAACCTGCATTACCGCCTTTCGCTGCGAATTCTGTTTTCCTATCGTTGTTTGATCCTTCGAAGTCGTCAACGCCCTTGCAATGCTCCGGCTTACTTCATTTAGCCAAACGCTAAGATGGCTTAAGTCCGGATAAGGTAGGATGTTAACAGCGTATTCATTCCATAATATGCGCTTTGACAATGGCAATTTACTAACCAGCTGATCCAACATTGCTGCGTTTTGCAAATACTGAGTTGCATTCGCTGACCTTAAATAAATTACAAAATTCTCGACTTTTGAGGCAAATGGTACCAGCTTTTCTAAATTATTCTCTGGGACGCTTTGTAAATTGTTTACGATATCCATCTGGGATTTTATTAATAATTCCGGACGTCCATATCGAAATTGCAACCTTTCGATAATGTGGCGTACGTTGACCGGATTCATTAATAAGGCTTCAACCTCATTTTTTGCTGCTCCCTCAAGACACTTCTGTAGCCTCAAGAGATTCTCTAAATTTGTATACCTATAAGCCGCAGTTGATTCCGAAAACAATGTGACAAATACAGGCCATTCCATTGCATTTCCACTAAATATTGGAAGATCAATCAATTTACGAGGTTGCATGACAGAATTATGTTGTGGGTGAGAGAGACTAATATTTTCTGTTTGCCTACCTTGAGCCAAATCAGACCTTGCCGCATTATGACCCTCATTCAGCCCATACATACCCTTATTTTCAGTGTTAAACACATTTGCGTCTATCAGGCATCTGTTAGCGCCCAATGTCGTCCTTCGCTCATCACCAAAGGCACCATGTGTGGTTGTCCAGTGTGTTCCTCCATAATCTGCGTGCATATCTGCCATATGATAAGCAGCGCCTGTAGCGCCCAGTGCAGATGACCAAAATGCGCCTCCACCAGCGCCTTGAATAACACCACTAGGTTGAGCAATTCCGCCGTGATCAGCAGGTCGTGAGACACTATGTTGTCTTTCATTAGTTCTGTCACCAAGTAATTCCATGCCTGAGCTACCCTGTGTAGCATTGCCGAATCGTTGTGCAGTTATGTTATTTCCCATTGAAAAAACACCAGTGCCACCCTGTGTGGCTGTGCTAGATGCTACCATAATAACGTCGCTGCCAATTGTAAAAACGCCGGTGCCACCCTGTGTGGCTGTGCTAGATGCACCCATAATAACGCCGCTGCCCATTGTAGAAACGCCAGTGCCACCCTGTGTGGCTGTGCTAGATGCACCCATAATAACGCCGCTGCCCATTGTAGAAACGCCAGTGCCACCCTGTGTGGCTGTGCTAGATGCACCCATAGTTGCGTCGCTGCCAATTGCAGAAACGCCGGTGCCACCCTGTGTGGCTGTGCTAGATGCACCCATAATAACGCCGCTGCCACTTGCAGAAACGCCAGTGCCACCCTGTGTGGCTGTGCTATATGCACCCATAGTTGCGTCGCTGCCAATTGCAGAAACGCCGGTGCCACCCTGTGTGGCTGTGCTAGATGCACCCATTAAATTTGCAGCAACCAACTGTTCAAGCTTGTCCATCCGTCCAGATATATTCTCCGTAACGATCGACATCTGTGTAGCCAATGCATTGTTTTGTGAAGACATTGCATTTATCTGCTCAAACATGCGTCTTATAAGGACAGTGTTAGCGTCTTCCTTTTCTCTGGCCACAATCGTTTGGCTGCCATCATCCTCCACATCACTGTCTGACTTTTCATCAGATTTCTTAGGTGTTGAAGATCCAGACATTGCTCCCTCACTCACAAGTCGCTTTTTATTCCGTAATTCCATCAAGTTCAATTTTATTTCACCATGGTTTTATGTGTATATATATATGTACACGCAATAGCTTTTCACCATGTTTATATATATGTACGTGTGTATATATGTGTAACACGCAATACTTTTTTCGCAACGCAATTTAATTAAAATAAAAAATGTTCTGACTTCAACCAGAACACGTCGTCGCAACACAAAAATAGAATTCTTTACTCCAATATAATAAGTTTATTAATATGATTCGAACGAAAGAATTATATTTGCATTTATATAATGAATAAAATGTAGGATTAAAGCAAAAAAGAAGAAAGAAGAATTTATTTTAATATGCTGCTGCGTGCGAAAACTATGCGAAGAAGACTGCCACTCGATCGCAGGGTCGCATCACAGCTCGAGTCTATCGTCCACCGATAACAAATACTAAATTAAATACGATATATTTATATATCATATGGATGTATGAACTAGAATAAGAAAACAATACGGCAAGGCTTGGCAGTTATTTTTAAATGAACTCGCAACAACGTTAAGTTGCTTTTTATTTATTTTATTAGCAACTGTAAAGAAAATGTAGTTTATAACAATAAAATACATTTTTTTTAAGAGAACTAGAACTTAACTAGAAATGTGTAACATCGCCTTTGACATCGATAACTTGCTGCTCGTGCAGGAATAGAATTAACGAAATTACGCGCAATTCCACTGTCAATGTTGACCAAATGTTTTGAATTTCGTTTATGGCACCCTCGCGATTCCGATTTGCATCAATGGTCCGATTATGCTTTATAAAAGCCCACACATTTTCAATAATATTAATGTCTGGGCTCTGTGGTGGCCATGGCAGCACATCCTGACCCGCGCCCCTTAAGAATTCGGTTGGTATCCATCCTTTGTGACATGGCGCATTGTCTTGTTGTAGTATCCAGTCGGTTGTTGAAAACAGTCGGTTTCCAGAAGGAAAAGCATGTTAATTTAAAATGTGGGTATAACCCGTTTGTTTTAAAGTCCCTTCGATTGGTGTAAGGTCTCCGAACCCGTAGTAGCATACACATCCCCAAAACATTACAGTACCTCCTCCAAATTTGTTGAAGGGCTGCACAGCCTTGTGCTTTTGACTCTTTCGAAGGTGCATAAATCGCTTTCCAAATGAGCCTTGATATTTGAAAGCCGCCTCATCCGTCCACAATACGTTGCGCCAAAACTCTACAGGCTTTTGTATGAATTTCAAAGCAAACTCTAGTCGTTTTGCTTTGTTTGTCGGGCTTATGTCAACAATCTTCCGGACCACGTACGTTTTTATGTTAATTTCTTTCATCCTGCGATAGATAGTGCAACTGCTGACTTTCTTGCCAATTAAATTTTTTGATGCCGCAGCGACTTTTACAGGACTTATTGATGGATTCTCTGCAATCTCGCCCAATATTCGTCTGCATTGCCTCGGTTCAAGTGCACGTCTACGCCCAGATCTTTTTAAATTCTCCAAATTTCCCTGTGCTTCTTTTTTTTTTGTTCAAAAAGTACACAGTATTACGTGAAATATTATAAGTCTGTGCCAAGGCCAAAGCGGAGGTTCCACTCCTGAATTTTGTTACGATCTCAGATCGAACCTCAACCGAAAGTTCTTTAGTTTTAACCATTTTAATTACGAGACACCAGCAAAGTATAATGACTGCACTTTCCGGACGCCAATCAAAGAATAAATGCTACTTTTGCTCTGCCCAAATAATTTTGACACGCATAAAATGTGCTCAAATAGTTTTGAAAAGAGATAATCAATTTTTCGTTTGCTTTGGGTTTGCCGTATGTTCCATTATCTTTATCAATTCTTCTTTCATATGCTTCTAGACAGACCAAGCTTTCTAACGGTGTGCAGATTTTGCGCATCAGACTTACAATCACAACAACAAAAGCCTCTAAAGTGCAAAATGAGAAAAAAAATATGTTGCTCAAATACTTTTGAGCATGTCTGTAAATTAAATTCTTTTGTATACTGTATACTCTTACCTATGATGAAACTTCAATGCCGTTGCCGAGATTCGAACCTGAGACCTCTCGATTACCACGCGGATGCCTTAGCTATTGCGCTGTTGCCGAACTAATTTCGTTCGCAGTTAAGTTTAATTTTAACCAATGAAACTTCGGCTCAGCTTCGGGTGGTAAATGCGTTCATATTTTATGAACAGTGTTCTTAATTTTGTACAAATAGAACGAAATTGGTTCTATTTGTACCAAATTAAGAACCAATGTTCTTATAATGGACCAATATAAACATACGGTTCTTAAATCAAGAACGCATGTTTATAATTTAACAAAATCAAAATTAAGAACATGTTTTAAGAACGCCGTTCGTATTTTAATACCAAAAAAATAAAAACGCAAAGTCTGAAAAATTAAGAACATTTGTTCTTAATTTTTTTTTCTCAGTGTAAGAAATGTAGATTGCAGGGCTTGCCAATTTTATTAGAATATACGTACGTATTACTTGTTTGACCGGCTGCATATGAAAGAATTGGACCTATATTAACCTGTTAACAGCGTAATTTTTTATACCCTGATCCCATAAAATGGGTAAAAAGGGTATAATGGTTTTGTGCAAATGTATGTAACAGGCAGAAGGAAGCATCTCCGACCCCATCAAGTGTATATATTATTGATCAGCATCAACAGCCGAGTCGATATAGCCATGTCCGTCTGTCCGTCTGTACGAACGCGCGGATCTCAGAGACTACAAGAGCTAGAGATTTCCGATTTTGAATTTAAGTTCTCCTAAACCAGCAGAACAAGTTTGTTTAAACTAAATATTATGGTATCCGATATACACATTGAACAATACTGTTCCTGTTGAGTTTCATGAAGATACTGATTTTATTCTTACAAATCCTAGTCCGTATATACTAACAAAATGTCTTAGAGTAGGTCTGCGGTGGCACATTATCGCCAGCAGATAGTCGAATCATTTTTTGTTCAGTTTATTTACTACTTTAAAACATTAGTGTAGGTCTTTTGACAATCTTTGGTGACCTTATCTTTTGTTATGGTTTTTTTATATTTTTAGCTCTTGCTGCAGTCGCATGCAGCAGGGTTAAAGTGTAGTTTTGTATATTTTACCAAGACTCTATTGAGACTTAGTGTCAAGTGTTCATGCGTGAACATTCTGCGGCGGGCCAACAAAGGTGATGGCCCGTAGTTTATTAGTTACAGTTATTTTTCTTATTACATATATAATCAATATTACCGTAAAAACTAATACAATTATTAACTAAGCATGTCCAGACACGTGATGAAAGTTTAACCTATTTAATTCTACGTGATGGTCTTTTAATTGTTGGACTTTGCCTAGTAACCTATTCAATTCCTCTGAAGTACTAATATTGGTTGCTGCTATTTGATGCCACATAATCTTTGGTATTTCATTTATTTCTCCTACGTAAGAAGGAATAATAGTTTCTTGCCTTTCTGATTGTATTTTATGGTGGGCAATTAATAATATATCTTCTGTTCTAGCTGTACAGTCAGATCTAATAGATAATATTCCTTGTTCTGGCAAATTTACTATTTCTGGGGTCGTTTTCTCACATTGTATCCTAGCAGTCGTATTACGCAGGTTCTTAAAAAGCCACGTGCTCCTGCCTTCTAATTCTACCCAGTATGTTTTGGATCTTACAATAGATTTATAAATACAAGTTATGGTCTGTTTGGTTTGAAAGGTGATGTTTCGCAGGCATTATTACTGGCACTGTTCCAAGGCCAATTCCTTTCACGCACCCGTTTGTTTGTTTGCCATTTTTGGCATTTATTTAATGTGGATTCTTTCATTAGATGGTATGAATCCATTTCAAAGTTGTATACTAAAAACTCTGAGTTTAACTGTATCATTAACAAATGCCCATCTCGCTGTACTGGTACTGGTATAATTCTAAAGAGTTGAGATGGATGCCTGCTGAACAATGGTATTTTGGCATGTATGACAAGTTTATCTCTATATAAATTATCTATTTTCGTTGTATCCTCCTCTCAGGATCCAACGCAGCAGTCATCCAGTGTAGAGGTTACTCTTGCTGAATATCTTGTTGGGTTGTATCTTCCTAAGATCCAGTTATTTCAACTCTCGCAATTGAATTAATAGTCGATTATGGTGCGAAGTTTTACTTGCTCCCAGTTGCTAGCCTTGGGCTTAGACAACAATAAAAGATAGGTGATAACGACGGATAGCCGGAGCTTATTATCAAACTGATTTTCAAAACTACAAATTTTATCATAAGACTGTCTTGCTACAATGCATCACGCCACAAGCTACAGTCGGCAAGCCGACTCAGGACACTTTGAATATGAAGTGTCCGCTTACCATTGCTGCCGTTCTTAGCGCAGTGCGCTGAACTCAGTTAAGGCGCGTCAGCATTGTTTATACAAAGCTACTTAGTCGCTTAATGCGATACAATGTGTGTGCGAATATGTGTGTTTACAATAATATGTGTGTGTAATATTTAATTGTTAACTACCCCCCCCTCAAGATGATGACCGTCCTCGGGCATATTAAAGTTGTCCATTACCTTTTGTATCCTCAGCGATGCTCGTCTTCTCCTTAATGCCAGAAAAAGGATGAATGAGACAATTAATCCAACGTTCAAGACTGCACCAACTGCGAACCAAAGTTTGGGCGAGCCAGCTGCATCAACCTTTTCCTTGAAGTCTTGAATAGACCGCAAGTTGTTGATGTTCATGCGGTGTAGAAGCGGCATGCTCAATATTGGGTCATGGCCGACGATGTTCATAAGCGGTGACCTCACAATGCCAGGTTGCTTGCTTATCGTCTTGCGCAAATTTACGAACTCGGTGCCGTTGATGATTGCAGACCTTTCGAACGTTACCAGGAATGTTCCTGTAACGGTCACGTCTGCGCCATCGTCTGTTCGGATGCGAGCCGTTGCCTCGTTGATAATCACGACGCCGTCATCTACGGGCATTATCGCCTTCAGGTGGCTTGGTTGAGTGTGGCAATTTGCAGTGTTTCCTGCGTGGAGTGAACGCGCACAGGTTTCTCGGCGTGATCGTTCGCAGAAGGTGTTGTGCGTGGTTTCAGTGCATTCCATGACTGCGAAGGTATCTTTCTCGCATTCCGCCAATGTGTCTTCATCGAGTCGCAATATGGTTTGTTGGTGGGAAACAGGATGGACGGTGACCCTTTTGCATCTGAACTTAACTTTTGGGTAGGCAATTAAGATGTGAATAATGTTTTCGGACTGAAGGATTCTAATTCTAGAGGCTTCTATTAGGCAAACTATTGGGGTATCCTGTTCGATAAGTGACTTTAGATCGGCATGATCAAGGATAGTGGGATTTACTATGTTAGCTTTTGCCAATGTAATGGTAATGATCTTGCAACAAAGGCCCAGTGATGTCGACTATTGTTCTGGACAGTATCGGTTGTACGATCGCGAACTTGGAGAATTTGTCAATACATGTCAGGAATAGTTTTTTATCTGTTGAAAAAACGTCTATGTGCAGCATTTCACCAGCATAATTTGGAATAGGGGTCTCCCCGAGCTCTTGTTTTTTTGGGTGCCTGTCATACTTGGCCTTTGTGCAAACTCTGCAGTTGGCAACTATTTCTTTGGCTAAAGTGCTCATGTTGGGGAAATAATAGTCGCGTAGGACTTGTTTGGTATTTTCCTGTGCTGCTCTGTGCGCACGATTATGCTCAGCTGTGATGATTTCTAGCTGCTCGTTTTTATCAGTTACGTCCTGCACGAAATTCTTACAGTGCCAGAATTTGGTTGCAGGGAAGAGTACAATCAGGTCGTGTTGGAAACTCGCTAACGTGGTCAGATCGCAATGTATTGCATTTACGACCCCTGTGTTGACGATTTCCTTGAGCATTTCGAGGATGCTGCTCTTGTCAGTGTAATTGATTAAGTGGCGTGTTTTAGTGCGAAACATCAACATATTTCGCTTTAATGGAAAACGCGACTCCTCTAGAACGATTTGGTTCAGTTGTCAGTTGTTTCGACCGTGTAGGTCAGTGAGAGTTCGCTGTGAACGGTTGCAGCGTCCGACTGGGGCTCATTTTGCAGAGCATTAATGTTTTGCCTGGAAAGGGCATCCGCAACCAGATTTTGTTTGCCTGGTTTGTAAAATATTTTGGCATTGTATTGGTCGATATAGGATTTCCACCTTTTTATCTTAGCGTTTGTGTTTTTGTCCGCAACAGCGAAAGTAAGTGGCTGGTGGTCTGTGAAAATGTTGATTTCCCTTGAACCGTACAGAAAGTTCTGCAATCTGCCCAAAGCCCACACAATGGCTAGTAATTCTCTTTCGTTAGTGGCATAGTTTATTTCGGCCTGTTTCAATGCGCGAGATATCATTGTTATCGGTCTATTACCTTGGGTAAGAACTGCGCCAATTCCACTAGCTGATGCATCAGTGGTCAAATCAAACGGTTTTTGGAAATCTGGATACATTAATATGACATCCTCTGATGCCAAAATGTTACGCAGACGCTCGAATGCATCGCGTTGAGTTTCATTAAACTCAACAGGGATTTTTTTTGACATGTGTTTGCTGACTGAACCGTTCTCACCCTTGAGTATGTCTGATATCGCACGAGCTATAGCAGCCAAATCCTTAATAAAGACCCTGTAGTTACTAGCTAATCCTAGGAAAGATCTAACGCCGTAAACGTTTTTGGGTTCAGGGAATTCCTGAATTGCTCTAACCTTTTTCGGATCGGATTTTGTTCCGTCTTTTGTTACTACGAACCCTAAGTATTCAATACTCTCTTTGAAAAACCTATTCTTTTCTGGGCTTATTCGCATGTTTGCGTCGATTAAACATTTTAACACAGTATTAATGTGTTGAAGATGCACCGTCTCGTTTTTGGAAAATATTATGACGTCGTCTACATAGACGAAACATATTTTCCCAATGTATTCCCTCAGGACATCATCTAAAGCCCTTTGGAAAATACTGCCTGCATTTTTCAAGCCAAACGGTAGACGACAGAAGACAGAGAACGCAGTCTTCTCGCGGTCATGCTCCGCAAGGTAAATCTGATGATACCCTGATTTTAAGTCGAGGGTAGTGAAAAATTTTGCCTTACCTAGGTTCGCTAGAATCATAGGGATACTTGGCATAGGGTAACGGTCCGGTATGGTCTTCTCGTTTTGTTTCCTGAAATCGATGACCAACCTTTTGTTTGGGTTACCGAAGGTATCGGTGCCTTTTTTATCAACCACCCATGTAGGGCTATTGTAAGGCGACCTGGAAGGCCTGATTATGCCGTCCTTCAACATTTGTTTGACTTCTGAATTAACGAAGTCAGAAACGCCCATAAGACTTGGGTATCTGGAATACACCGGCTCGTTATGTACTGTCCGAATTGTGGCAGTGACAGCGGTGTTAAATGGGAGGGCTTCATTTGCATTTGAAAAAGCCTTTTTATTTTTGATTATCATGTCCCTGAATCCCTTTTTTACAGAGGGGGGAACTACGAAGTCATTGACATCGGTGAAGTTTACGTCAGCACAATTGTGATACTGAAGTTTCTCTGAGACACCCTGGTACTCCAGAGTGTTTTTCGCTAATTTTAACTTAACCCCGGCCTGTGTTAACAAGTCGAAGCCTATAATAGCGTCGAACGAGCTGAGTGTGTCATTTTGTTTTTTTTTTTTTGGGGTGCCATTTAATTTTTCTGTTATTATAATTTTTAACAAATTAAATTAAACTTAAAATTACGTGTGCTAAGCAACTTATAATACAATATAAGTATGGTGTTTGTAGTGTACACATTTAAGCTATAACTCTGTTGGGCAAGTCGATGGGGTGCACCCTTCTAAGACGTCTTCTTGAGCGTTGCCTGAGGAGCCTTCTAGCTAGTGCGTTTGGGTGACCACCCAAACGTTGGTGGTAGGCTGCCGATTGCCGGGCGATTATGTCGCCCACTTTATCTACATTTAGATCTTTCTCTTTATGAGTTGTACGGACGTACCATGGGGCACCAGTGAGCATTCTTAAGGTTTTTGCCTGCAGGACTCTCACCTTGTTTAGGTGTGATTTTGCGGCGATACCGTCAACTTGAATTCCATAACGCCAGACTGGTGCAATGACGGTTTTGTAAAGCAGTACTTTATTTCTGAGAGACAGTTTGTTCTTGCAGGTTAGTAGCCAGTACAGTTTTTGGATTCTTTTTTTTAGAGAGCTTGTGACATATGTGGTGTGCGCATTGAACGTGAGCCGCCTATCTAAAATTACACCAAGATATTTGTATTTGGAAAGGTGGGGTACAAGTTCTCCATTTAAGTAAACTCCTGGACAAATAAGTGGTCGAAGAGCATACGTAACCTCAGCGCATTTGCTGGTATTTATGCCAATGTTCCAGTTCGTGGCCCAATCAGCAAACCTGGTTAAATATTCTTGTAACTCATTTGTGGCAGCTAGAATACATCTGTCCTTAGATAAGATTGCCGTGTCATCTGCAAATGTGGCTACAATAAAGTCCTGGCTATCAAATCCATTGGGCATGTCATGTGTGAACAGGGAGTAAAGAGTCGGGCCAAGTACACTGCCTTGGGGGACACCTGCACGAATCATCTTAACGCTTGATGTAACTCCATTTAAGACCACAGAGAACGTTCTGTCGCAAAGGTAGCTCCGAACAATCAACCAAAGCTGAGGCGGCAGAATATTTTTAAGTTTGGCAAGCAGTCCATCGTGCCAAACTCTATCAAAAGCTTGTCTAATATCAAGAAATGCTGCTACCACGTACTCCTTGGCTTCAAATCCTTCAAGGATAAAATTTACCACTCTGTGCAGCTGTTCTGGAGTTCCATGAGATAAACGGAACCCAAACTGAAAAGGAGGTATACTATTCTGTACTTCATCAATTCTAAGCAACCGAGTTAGTAGACAGCGTTCGAAAAGCTTTGATATGGAGGAAAGCAAACTTATTGGCCCGTAGGAGTCTAATGCATATGGATTTTTACCATTTTTGTAAACCATACAAATTCTGGCCTTTTTCCACTGCTTTGGGACGTATCCTAATCTCAGCACCGAGTTGAAGAGGAGAACTAGGAATAACACCGCCTTAAAGGGAAACGCCTTAAGGGTGAAGTTATCAAGTTCATCTTCGCCTGGAGCCTTTTTGGTTTTTAACCCATTTATGTGACAGGATACTTCCTCTGGTGTAATTGGAGCAACAGGGAGGCACAACTGACCAGGGATGTCAAGAATGGATTGAACCATTTGCTTGCAGTTTTCTGGTGTGGTATCAAATGGCTGGAACCGTCCTTCCAAGTCTTCAGCAAATGCTTCAGCCCGTTCACTAGGCGAACGAGCCCAAGATCCATCGGCTCTCTTAATTGAGAATTCAGCTGACACCTGCCTTTTGTATCTAATCGCTAATTTCCATAGAGAATGATTAGCAGAATCATTTGGCGAAACTTTTTCAAGAAGGTTGTCATTTTCCTGTTGTTTATGAAGCACTAGCAGCTTTTTCATTCTATTATATATTCTGCAATAGACTCTATAAACCGTGCGATCCAGAGTGCGACAAAACAGTCTTCTTAACCTCCTTTTTATAAGCAGCAGAGCCTTTAAAGCAGGGGGTAGAATATTATCATGTCTAATACCATGCGACGGCATTGATGCAGAAGCGTCGTGAGCAGCTGAGTGCACCTTGTTAAGAAAGATCGCGTGAGCGTCTTCGATGTCTTCTGGCAGTTAGATTTCTAGATTAAGATCCAAAGTTTTCTCCAGTTCCTGACGAAATATCTTCATATTCGCTCCCCTTTGTAGTAATCGACTCATTTTCATAATGATAACCGGAGCAGAGTCATATGTAACTACTAACGGTAGATGATCCGAAGAAAGCTGATATTCTGTCCTTATCTTGAGATGTTCTTGGCGCAGACCATTGCAAGCAAATAAATCGATGTGGCTGGGTGTGCGATTTATGTCAGCAGGATAGTGTGTTGCTTGACCAGTTGCCAGAATTTGAACAGAGGAGCTTTCTACGGCGTGCTGAAGGTTGCTGCCTCTCACATCGCCCCTAAAACTTCCCCAAAGTCTGCTTTTAGCATTAAAATCGCCGCCAATAATAAATTTACTGCCCAGATTCCTGAATAAATGGTTGAAGTCCGCTTCTGACCATGGGATCATCGGAGGAAGGTAAAGAGAAGAAATTCCCAACTCACCCGAGGCTGTGTCAATTTTAATGGAGGCCATTTGCAGTTGCGTCGTCGACACCGGGTCGCAAGGAAAATGAGATATATCCTGTTTTACTAGGATCGCCGCTCCACCTCTAAGTCTATTGCTGGGATGGTCTGCTTTATGAATGATGTAGCCAGGGAGATAGATGTGTGTGTTTTCCTGGAGCCAAGACTCAGTGATAAGCATAACGTCTATGTTATGTTCGGTAAGAAACTGCTTTAGCTCCTCAACATGCCCAGAGATTCCCCGAGCATTCCATAATCCGAGGCTAAGTGTGTGTGGATTCATTTTTTAGCGTTCAAAAGACTGAGGCACATTTGTTTAAGAAACTGGTTGGTCTCCTGCATCTCTTTAAACATGGCTTGTAATACATCAACTTTTGCTGTGAGAGCTTCAATATCGGCCTCCAGTCTTGAGTTTTTAACATCTGGCATTTTCTGCCAGGGTCCTTTTTCGGTTGAGCTCAAAAAAGTAGCTGAGGTTGGAATATTTTTGTTCCGATCTGCACTGATGTTCTGGGCCGAAAAATTTTGCGGGGCTCCATTAAAGCGAAGCGCCTCTGCATAGGAGATATTCCCTTGCACCAATGTTGTTGGCACAAATTGTTGTCCATTCAAAAATTTGGAATTTTGTTTTCTTGCATCGATTTTTGGACTCCGTTCATCCATCTTTTCTTTATACCTGCGACAATCCCAAGACCAGGCTGGATGCATTCCCCCACGATTGATACAAAGGTAGTTTTCCACTGCAGTTACCTTGCACTGCGAAGTTGGATGATCTAGAGCACATTTACCGCAGATGTATGGTCTCCAGCAATAGTTTTTGGTGTGCCCGAAACCTTGGCATCTGTGACAGAGAATGGCGTTTAATGATTTTTTAGGGATTTCAACCATTACTTTCTGATGTCCGATTTTAGTTAAATTAAGTGCATCTTTGTTATTCGCCGCACGATCTAATTCAGCAAAGAAAAAGTTTCTGGGTATGGTTTGTTCCATTCCGTTATTATTAATAACCTTCCGGGGGCGAGGGTTGCTTACACGACGGACGGTATGACCAGACTCGATAAACGCCTTTCTTATTCGATCTTCTGGAGTAGTACTTGCTAAGTTGCGGACGATTACCCGATAAGGCTTGTCATCCTTAAGCTGATATGTGTAATGGTGCACATCTATTGTTTTAAGGTGTTCCACAAGTTTACGATATGAATTAGAGTCCCCAACAAAGATTTTAACTGTGCCATTTCGGCCAATCTTGTTAGCTGCTAAGTGGCTTATTGCTGAAGGAGTTGAAATAACAGATCCACATAAAGAGTTCGAAACTGTACCAGTCGACAAATGAGTTGAGGTGGTAGAGGACACATAAGTAGAGCTGCGGTCAGTAGCAGCCTTATTATTTTCATTGCACCCTGCATTGGACATGTTGCTTTTGGATCCTAAAGATGTCCTTTAGGCTAAATCATTTAAAAGTTGAGTCCTAAGGTCCTTTGGACTTATGCCTGCTACAGACATCATCGCATGTCTAGACAGACTGGAACCCGAGTTTGAATGTGATTTACCATCCATAGTTTGAAATCACCAGTCACTGCACTGCCCGACGGGCAAATAATACCGCTTAAACACTCCTTTCCAATTGTTTGAGGTTGTTTAACGTTCGCCGACACTGCACGAGACAGCGTCCAAAGAATTTGAAGTGAGCAAATATTGTACAGAGAAAAGCACAAAAATTATTTATTTGTAATTAGAAATATTTTTTGACAAAATTTTGATGTTGTATTTGTTTCAAAATTTATTTTTTGAGAAAATATATATTTTTTTTTGATTATTATTTTATTAAGGCATACGGAGTAAGCTAGAAACCCCTTTGTGTCCTTGGTTTCTCTTCATTCAGCCCTTATGGGTGCACCGGCTAACGAAAATTAGCTTTAGCAATATAAATAACAATAACAATAACATATATACAAATACAATAACAAAAATACAAAATAACAAATGAAATTATGCGTCAGCTTCTGACCGTCATCAAAGGAGATCGAGCCATGAGATCTTGTGGTTGTCGTCTATTGAGCCTCCTTGATGGTCGAGGTCTGGTAAGACTGTTTGCCAGCCGATTTCTATGGCGGCCCAGTCTATCATTACAGCGGCTCGAATGCTGATTTATTTCGTCGAAAACCGTGGACAGTTTTAGGTCCCTTTGTAGCGTGGTATTCCGCACGAACCACCCGCAACCGGTGATGATCCTTGCAATCCGATTTTGGTCGACCTGAATTCTGCGAATTTGGCTGTCGCAGGCCAGGCCCCAGATTTGGCAGCCGTATTTCCATATTGGTGATATGATTTGCTTGTAAATTGTCACTTTGTTGGACAGTGACAATTTACTGCGCGAGCAGAGAAGCCAGTAGTGTTTTTTCACCGCAGCACGTACTCGCGTTCTTATGGCAGTCACTTGCTTAGCGAAGGTGAGCCTGCGATCAAGGGTGACTCCTAGATATTTCGCAGCACTCGACTGTGGAACAGGGGCCCCTTCCACAAGCACAGCCGGTGGCGTTCTCCGCCTAAGAGTAAAGCAAACGTTAGACGATTTTTCGCTATTGATGCCGATGTTCCAGCGTCTAGCCCAATCCGCAAACTTTGTAGCATAGTCCTGGATGCCGTCAGCTGCATCGTGTTCGCATCGAGACCTGTAGGTGACGCACACGTCATCGGCAAATGTGGCAAGAATAGATGTCCCGTACAAGCTTTCATCTGGCTGCGGCATGTCGTGGCTATACAGGCAGTAAAGCAGGGGGCCAAGGACACTTCCCTGTGGTACTCCAGCTGCCACATCATGTTCAGTAGAGAGGGCCGAGTGAAACCGGACCGCAAATCGTCTTCCCTCAAGATACGACCTAAGTAGGCCAAAATATGGCGCAGGCAGCGTTTGCTTGATTTTAAGCAGTATTCCGGTGTGCCACACTCGATCAAAGGCTTCCCGAATATCCAAAAAGAGAGCGTTACAATACTCCTTACTATCGTAGGCAGTCAGAATTTGCTCGACAACCCGATGTAACTGCTCAACAGTGCAGTGGCCAGCACGGAATCCGAACTGGTGCTCAGGAATAATCCCTTTAGCTTCCATGATCCTGACCATCCGGGCGACAATGATTTTCTCAAACACCTTGGAGATGGAAGCGGGTTCCCTTTCTGACTTGCCAGGTTTGTGTATCATAGAGATTATCCCGAGTTTCCACTGAGGAGGAAAGTATTGCAACCTTACAATGGCGTTGAACACCAACGCAATGAAGATGATCGCTTGACTGGGCAGTGCCTTTAAAGTGGCATTGCAGATGGCGTCATGGCCTGGTGCCCTTTTGGTACTCTGGCTTGCAATAACATCAGCTATCTCGCTAGGATCAAATGGCTTGATGGGCATGTCTATTTGAAGCGCTTGAGTCAGCTGGTCGTGTGTCGCTTCAATCTGCTTGAGACTGGCAAGATTGAATGGCTGAAAGCGTTCAGCGAGGTGTGCAGCAAACACATCAGCTTGACTCTGGTCAGTTCGACACCATGTCCCTTTACTGTCCACCAGTGGCACTTTCCTTGCGCAACGCCTTTTAATAGCGCGTGTGGCTTTCCAGAGCGAGTGCGTCGCTTCGCTTTCGACTCCAGTATTGGCTAGCCTGTCATCAAACCATGCTGATTTATGTGCCACCAATACGCGATGAAGCCTATTCTGCGCTCTGTTCCACTCTGCTTTGTCCAATGGGTGACGAGACCTCATCCACCTAGTACGTAAGCGCCTCTTTTTAGCGATGAGCAGCAGAATTTCTCTCGTTATCGGGATTCTGTCTGCTGTGGGCCTCCGAGATGGGGTGCGAGTAGCCATTCTAGCTGCTGTCTTGACTTTATGTGTGAACGAGTCGATAGCATCAACTATGTCCTTTTCGTTGTTAAACGTTGTGTTGAGGTCCAGTGAAGACTCAAGCTGCTCTTTAAACAATTCGAGGTTAGTGCATCTGCTGATTATCCGCTCCGTCTTAGGGTATGCTATTGCTGCCGCATCCAGCGTAATTACGAGCGGTAGGTGGTCGGAGGTAAGCTCAACAACCAGCCGTATATCTGCATGGATACCCAGGACACCCCTTGTCAGCGCAAAATCAATATATCCTGGTGAGCCTCTACTGCTGTACGGGTACCTCGTTGGGCCTCCTGTTGCAAGTGAGTTCACCTCTGAACTCAAGACAAGATTTGCTAGCGCATTGCCTCTTTGGTTGCACCTCCCTGCTCCCCAAAGCCAGTGAGACGCATTTCAGTCTCCCGCAACGATGAACTTGGAGCGCTGCTGTTCCAAAATGGTCTTAAATTCATCCGTAGTCGGGGGACAGTACACCGCACCAAAATTGATAGGTCCGAGCAATGTTTCTATAGCTGCTGAAGCAAGTTGCACCTTGTCAGTAGCTACAGGTATGAGCGGGAAGTGGACCAGGTTAGACCTGATCAGGATCGCTGCACCACCTTTAGCGTTGCCAGCGCTCGGATCATTAGCACTATACGCCTCAAATCCGAATAGTTTGGGTGCCTCTGACCCTTTGCAGTGTGTCTCGCTGAGCAGTAAGACATCTATCTCATGTCGCCGAACAAAGCACTCTACTTCGTGCAGCTTCGTAGATACGCCGTCGGCGTTCCACACTAAGATGCGCAGCGGCATCATTATGGGGCCTTTTGCGCTTGGAGCGCAGTGAGCAGATTAAGAATCTGCCCCTGCTGCTGTGTCTGTTGTTGGTGCTGCTTCAGCATCATCATCATTAACTCCATCTGCTTCTCTTGGTGCGACTGGAGAGACTTAATGCTTTCGTTAAGCGACTGCAGAATTGCTTCAATGTTGCTATTGTCCATCGAGAGCTGGGGTGCATCCCTTGTCGACCTTTGACGGCTGCGGCTCCTGTCGTTGTACTGTTGCTGTTGTTGGTGTTGTTGTTTTGGCTGCTGCTGTTGCTGCTTAACTACATCCGCATAGGAGACAAAGCTTCGAGCAGTAGCTATAGGCCTACCTCCAGTCGTAGCCCGTGGCATAGAGCGCTCGGAGTTCTCACTTCTACCACCTACCCCGCTTCTGGGCCTGGAGCGTTGTAGAAACGCCTGGTATTTAGGACATCCCGAGTAGTTAGCAGGGTGCTGATCACCACAGTTGTAGCAGGTGCAGAGCTCTTTGCGGGGTCGAGTACAGTCCCTGGCAGGGTGCTCTCCAGCACATTTCACACATATGTGCGCCTTACGGCAGTATTTTGCCGTGTGACCAAACTGCTGACATCTATGGCATTGTACAATAGCAGTGCGCTTTCGGAGGGGTTCAATAACTACTCTCATATGGCAGAGTGTCTTGACTGCCAGTATTGTCTTGTTATTGGGCGCTGCGGCAATGTTCAAAAAGAACATGTTTAATGGCTGATCTTTGGGGGTGCCTGGCTCGCTTCGCCTCTGGGGCGTATGGGCATCGATCACCTTGTGGCCAATTTTTTCCAGTTCTTCCTTGATCTGGCTAAGCAGCGTGCTGTTGTGCAAGCCTTTAACGCAAACTCTGAATGGCCTATCTTCTTTCAGCTGGTAGCAGTGAAATTCATACTGCTCTTTCTCAAGCCAACTGACAATGCTGCGAAATGTGCACGCATCAGCTGTGTAGAGTCTCATGACACCACCCAATGATGCCCTAGCCTCGGCCTTGCTCACATCAGAGACACTTTTAATGCCTTGCATCAGTAAGTTGACATCATTGACGCCCTCCATAACTATTGGCGGTGGCTTAGGTTGTGCTTTTTCGGCAGTGTCAGTGCTGCCGGCTGTGGCAGCAACCCGCTTCGAAGCAGCAATATTATTTTGGTGACCGGTGCGGGACTGATCGCATAGCACGTCACTTGCATTTTCCGACTCCATATCAGTTGCAGGTTGCGCAAGTAACCCGAAACGGTTTGAACTGCCGCTGTAGCTTGGTTGCAGTAAGGAGATGTTGCCACCCATCATGCCGGGTTTTAATTTCTTACTCTCAAGACTTGGAGAAGCGCATAAAATTGTCTTACGCTTAATTTTTTGGAAGCGCTGCAAAGCTCCATTGGTGGTTGAGAAAGCACCAGTTTCCAATGTCGGTCCAGTCGTAGCCATTTCAGCTAAGCGGTTGATCTCACTATCTGAGGGTTCGTTGACGGCTTTACTAAGTGCTTCGCCAAGAATCGCTTTTTTTTTTGTCATAGCAGGCAACTTTGTCTGCTGCTTCGCGATTTGCCCGGATTTTATACTCTTAAAAGTATGCATCAGTTTCACCAAGATCCTAGCCTAGGCTCGAACCTTGGGATGGTTTGAGTAGTAGCTCAAAGCTTCTATCTGGCACTTGAACCAAACAGACCGTGAGCTTAAAGTAAAAAAAAAAACAGGGATGTTTTGCGACCACGTGGCCGCTCCGCAGCGAAGTACCGCTAAAATCGCACTGACTTTTAAATGTTATGAAAATGCGGCACATTCACTTTGATATCACTGACTGTGACTTAGGGGATCACTATTCACAATTTGTGCCACTATTGTGGGCTTGTCTTTAGTTGTTAGCGGTGAAAATTTAATTTGTACCACTAGCGTTATACAGACGCGTGCTGCTCAGCTTGAGTGTGAGCAGAGATAGAAAATATTTGATGTTGCCTGCCAGACTAACTGAACAGGAATATGAGTGTGTCAAGAAGAAAGAATGGGGACGTGTGGCGGAAGATATTCATCAGGCATTTATGCCTAACTTCGGTAGAACCGTGAATTGAGTTCACCGAAAATGACTTGGCGACCGGCGTTATGGTCTTTAGCTCTGTTAAGGGCCTCACATAATTTTTCGCCGCGCCAGTGTCGATCAACATCTTCAGTGTTCTCCCAGCCAACCGTCGCTGAATGAACGGTAGCCGGGAGTGTTCCCTAAAAAATTTACTGAGTCGTCACCTGGTAGGTACTCATTTTCACTTTCTAATTCTTCGACTGCAGCCTTTGCTGCCTTTTCATACTTTTCTACAGCTTCTTTAGAGTCTTCCTGCACAATGTTGTTGAGACGCTGACGTCTTGGGCCTGTTGAACGATCAGATGAGTTCCTACGCTTTGGAGCATTAGATTCATTAGGATGTCGCTTGCTATGGTTGGTGCGTTGCCTGAATCTGGACGATGAATCTACTTCCATTGGTTGCGGGGCTTCCGCTTGGCTATCTTTGTGGGGTTACGCTTGGGGAGCGCCCTTTTGCTTCTTTACAAAATGAGGGTTCCTTTCTTGGTTTTGCTCCTCTTTGTTGAATCTGTTGGGTTTGCCATTGGATCGGCTTTTGCTGTTTTCAGCGAGTTGGGCTCGTTCCTCCATTGCTTTTGCGTAAGAGTTAGCGAACATGCTTCTCTCAATGCTAGCTTCCGCCTCTCTGGCCAGGGCCAGAGCAGATGGTAAATCTTTGGGCTGTGCTGGAAAGACTACAGCCTGAAATGAAGGCGTGCAAAGCGTCGGCTCTAACTTCAGCGTTGAGCAAATCGGCGTCTTCTCGCTCATGCGACATTACGATTTTGTTTGTTACAAGCGTTAGCTTTTTTTCAACTTCATCATAGTACTTCTTCAGGGTCATATCACCCTGCCTAACCATCTCTAAGCCTTGCCTCAACAGGCGCAAGGATGTTTTTATCAGAATACGTGCAGTCTAACCTGGCCAATATGGCATTAAAATTTAGCACAGTATTGTGCGATACAAGCCGGGCTCCGGCTGAGCCTTTGATCTTGTTTCGGATTATGGCAACAGCTTGGTAGTGTGTACTGCTTGTTGGATGTTCCTTGAAAAGCTCGTAAGCATAGATTGACTCCATGCTACATATTCATCTTGAATGCCTGTGAATTCTGGCACAGACTTGATTATGTCCAACGGAATATCGCATTTAACCTTTGGGTCAAAAGAGATTGTTTCATATGTGGTGATCAGAGGTGCTTCCACCTGCAGACTCTTCACTTGGTTAGCCAACGCGTTTATCTGATTTTGCAATTGAGACTGTTGCATCGCCAACGCCTGTTTGACGGCGTTCTCAACAAGAACTTGGACCTGAGCGGGTTCCATGGTGTTGTCTACCGATGCACCTGTAGATAGCTGATCTAATGAATTATTTAATCCCGCCTCCCAACTATCGTCACAATTGTATTCACGTTTTACTTCTCTGTAAGCCCAACTCATTGGCTGATGGTTGGCACTCTCAAATAAACATTCGCCGGTCGTAAAAGATCGGCAAGTTTAGCTGTTGGCAACAAGAAAGAATAATGTACTCTACGGTATGCGTTAAAATTCAAGTGATGAAGGTATGCAATATTTTAATTTTTAAAGATTTTATTAGGTTTTTTTTTTTTTTTTTTTTTTGTGGTGCCATTTAATTTTTCAGTTATTATAATTTTTAACAACTTAAATTAAACTTAAAATTACGTGTGCTCAGCAACTTATAATACAAGATAAGTATGGTGCAACGTATGCAATGTTTTATTAATTTTTGATTAAGGTATGCAACAAAAATTTTTTTTATTTTTTAAAATTTAGGTAAAAGTATGCAATGAAAATTTTTCATCATCAAAAGTATGCAATAAAAAATGTTGCTCATTAAAAGTATGCAATTTATATAGTTTCTTGCTACTACGTGGCGATTATTTATGAATCACTTAAAGAATCAGTTTGGAGGTTACGTTCTGCTGAGCAGCACGTCTCAGACTAACGCTAGTGTTTTAAAATCAATTTTAGCACTTATTAATCAAAGACAAGCCCACAATAGTGGCACAAACTGTGTACAGTCACCCTCTGAAGTCGCTGTTTGTGATAGCAAGTTTTTTTTTTTTTTTTTTTTTTTTTTTTTTTTTTTATCTTGTTATTTATTAAGGCATACAGGGCAATCCAGGAGCCCCTTTGTGTCCTTGGTGTCTATTCATTCAGCCCATTTGGGCGCGCCGGCTAACATAAGTTAGCTGTAACAATTATAATAACAGTAACAATATAATAACAATAACAATAAAATAACAAATATCACAGATATACAAATGCTGCAAAGATGCGTCAGCTTCTTCTGACCCTCGTCACAGGAGATCGAAGTATTAGGTCCCTCGGTTGTCGCCGGTTGAGCCTCCTAGGTGGGCGATATCTGGTGAGTCCGTTTGCTAGCCGATTTCGGTGTCGCTCTAGCCTATCATGGTAACGACTCGAGTGCTGGTTGATTGTGTCGAAGACAGTGGTCAGTTTCAGGTCTCTGTGTAGCGTGGTGTTCCGGATAAACCACTCGCAACCAGTAACTATCCTCAATGCTTTATTCTGGACGACCTGCACTCTTTGGATTTGGCTGTCGCATGCCAGGCCCCAGATTTGGCACCCGTATTTCCAGATTGGTGCCACGATCTGCTTATAAATTGTCATTTTATTGGAGAGTGACAATTTACTTCGCGAGCAGAGAAGCCAATAATGCTTTTTTACTGAAGCACGTATGCGCGTTTTGATGGCAGTCACTTGCTTAGAGAAAGTGAGTCTGCGATCCAGGATTACTCCAAGATATTTTGCTGTATTCGACTGCGGTACAGGGGCCCCTTCCACAGACACGGCCGGTGGCGTTCTCCTCTTGAGGGTGTAGCAAACATTGCTCGATTTGTCGCTATTGATGCCAATATTCCAGCGCCTTGCCCATTCCGCAAACTTTGATGCGTAGTCCTGGATGCCATCGGCTGCATCGTATTCGCATCGGGACGTGTAGGTGACGCACACATCATCAGCAAATGTGGCTAGCATTGATGTCCCGTACAGGCTATAATCTGGTATCGGCATATCGTAGCTATACAAGCAGTAAAGCAGGGGGCCAAGGACACTTCCCTGTGGTACTCCAGCTGCCACATCATGTTGGGTAGAGAGTGCCGAATGAAAACGGACCGCGAATCTCCTTCCCTCGAGGTATGACTTAAGAAGGCCGAAATATGGCGCAGGCAGCGTATGCTTAATTTTTAGCAGAATTCCGGTGTGCCAAACTCGGTCAAACGCTTCCCGGATATCCAGATAGAGGGCGTTGCAGTATTCCTTATTGTCGTAGGCCGTCAGAATTTGCTCGACAACCCGATGAAGCTGTTCGACAGTACTATGGCCAGCGCGGAACCCGAACTGATGCTCAGGAATAATCCCCTTAGCTTCCATGATCCTGGCCATCCGGGCGGCAATCAGTCTTTCAAACACTTTTGAGATCGAAGGGAGGAGGCTTATCGGCCTGTAGGAAGCGGGTTCCCTTTCCGGTTTGCCTGATTTGTGGATCATGGAGATTATCCCGAGCTTCCACTGAGGAGGGAAGTATTGCAGCCTCACAATAGCGTTGAACACCATCGCTATGTAGCGAATCGCACGGCTGGGCAGTGCCTTCAAAGTAGCATTGCAGATGGCGTCATGACCTGGCGCTCTTTTTATGTTCTGGCTTGCAATGACATCAGCTATCTCACTAGGGGCAAATGGCTTGATAGGCAGGTCCATTTGAAGAGCTTGAGTCAGCTGGTCGTGTGTCTCCTCAACATGCTGCAGACTTGCAAGATTAAACGGCTGAAAGCGCTCGGCAAGGTGCACAGCAAACACCTCCGCTTGCTCCAAGTCAGTACGACACCATGTCCCGTTACTGTCCACCAGTGGCGCTTTTCTTGCGCAACGCCTTTTAATAGCGCGCGTGGCTTTCCAGAGTGAGTGCGTCGCTTCGCTTGCAACCCCAGTGTTGGCTAGCCTTTCGTCAAACCATGCAGATTTGTGCTCCACTAGTGCACGACGGAGCCTACTCTGCGCTCTGTTCCAATCGGCTTTGTCCAACGGATGGCGAGACCTCATCCACCTCGCGCGTAAGCGCCTCTTCTCAGTGATGAGAAGAAGAATCTCCCCGGTTAACGGTATCCTATCTGCTGCGGGCCTCCGAGATGCAGTGCGAGTAGCCATTCTAGCTGCTGCCTGGACTGAGTGGGTGAACGAGTCGATAGCGTCATCGATGTCCTTTTCGGTGTGAATCGCAGAGTTAAGTTGCAGTGAGGATTCGAGGTGCTCTTGGAACCATTCCAAGTTAGTACGCCTGGTGATTAGCCGCTCCGTCTTGGGGTAAGATATTGCTGACGCATTCAGCGTAATGACAAGGGGTAGATGGTCGGAGCTGAGCTCAACAACCGGCCGTATATCAGCATGAATGCCCATGATCCCCCTAGTCAACGCAAAATCAATATAGCCTGGTGAGCCTCTGCTGCCGTACGGGTATCTCGTTGGGCCACCTGTTGCTAGCGAGTTTATCTCCGAATTCAGGACGAGATTTGCAAGCGCATGACCTCTTTGGTTGCACCTTCCTGCTCCCCATAGCCAGTGGGACGCATTCCAGTCGCCCGCAACGATGAATTTGGAACGATGCTGTTCCAAAATCGACTTAAATTCATCCGTTGTCCATATAAACCTCGGGGGACAGTATACCGCTCCAAAATTTATATATCCGAGTGCCGTCTCGATAGCTGCTGACGCTAGTTGCACTTTGTTAGTGGCTGTTGGTTCTAGCGGGAAGTGGACCAGGCTTGACCTGATCATGATCGCTGCACCACCTTTAGCGTTGCCAGCGCTGGGATCATTGGCAGTATAGGCCTCATACCCAAATAGTTTGGGTGCCTCTGACCCTTTGCAGTGTGTCTCGCTGAGAAGCAAGACATCTATATCATGTCGCCGCACAAAGCACTCTACTTCGGGCAGCTTCGTGGAAACGCCGTCGGCGTTCCACACAAGGATGCGCAGCGGCATCATTATGGTGTCTTCTGCGCTTGGAGAGCAGTGAGCAGATTAAGAATCTGCCCCTGCTGCTGTGTCTGTTGTTGTTGTTGCTTCAGCATCATCATCATTAATTCCATCTGCTTCTCTTGGAACGAGCGCAGAGAGTTAATGCTTTCACTAAGCGATTGCAGAATTGTTTCGATGGTGCTGCTGGCTCCCATCGACTGCTGATGTGGATCCCTCGTCGTCCTTTGACGGCTGCGGCTCCTGTTGTTAGACTGTTGCTGATGTTGGTGTTGTTGTTGGTCCTGCTGCTGTTGCTGCTTTGCTACATCCGCATAGGAGACGCCGCTTCGAAGAGTGGCAATCGGCCTACCACCAGAGGTACTCCGTAGCATAGAGCGCTCGTTGCTCATGCTTCTACCGCCCAGTCCGCTTCTGGGCCTGGAGCGTTGTAGGAACGCTTGATATTTATTGCAGCCTGAGTAGTTGGCAGGGTGCTGTTCACCACAGTTATAGCAAGTGCATAGCTCGTTGCGTGGTCGAGTACAATCTCTGGCAGGGTGTTCTCCGGCACATTTAACACAAATGTGCGCCTTGCGACAATATTTAGCAGTGTGACCAAACTGCTGGCATCTATGGCATTGCACGATAGCAGTGCGCTTGCGGAGTGGTTCAATAACAACTCTCATATGGCATAATGTTTTGACAGCCAGGATCGCCTTGTTGTTGGCCGCTGCAGCAATATTCAGGAAAAACATATTGACTGGATTGTCTTTTGGGGTGCCTGGCTCGCTGCGCCTCTTGGGCGTATGGGCATCGATCACCTTGTGGCCAATTTTCTCCAGTTCGGCTTTGATCTGGCTAAGCAACGTGCTGTGGTGCAAGCCTTTTACGCAGACTCTGTATGGTCTGTCTTCTTTTAGCTGGTAGCAGTGAAACTCATACTGCTCAGACTCGAGCCAGTTGACAATACTGCGGAATGTGGCAGCATCGGCCGTGTAAAGCCTCATGACACCACCCAGAGAAGCCCTTGCCTCTACCTTGCTCACGTCAGTAATTCTTTTAATGCTTTCCATTAGCAAATTTACATCATTTATTCCCTCCATCACTATTGGTGGTGGCTTGGGCTGTGTTTTGACGGGAGTATCAGAGCTCCCAGCTATGTCAGCAGTAGCAGCTTGGTGGCTGGTGCTTGGCTGCTCGCACAGCACGTCAATTTCGTTTTCGGCGTCCATGTCAGCAGGAGTTTGCGCAAGTGATCCGAAGCGGTTTGAGCTGCCGTTGTAACTAGCTTGAAGTGAGGGAAAGTTACCACCATTCTGGACAAGGTTCGATTTTTTCCTCAATAGCTTCGGAGAAGCGGCTAAGCCCATCTTGCGCTTAATTTTAATTTTTTGAAAACGCAAAGCTACGTCACCTGAGGCAGAGTTTTGGTTGCTTGTGGGGGTCTCAGCTGAGGCTCCGTTGACGCTTGAGAAGGCACCTGGTGCAAATGTCGATGTAGTTGCGGCAATTCCAGCTGCACCGTTCATCTCATTAGCTGTGGGTTCATTGACGGCTTTGCTTAGTGCCTCGCCAAGAATCGCTTTGTTCTTAATCTTAGTTGTTGTTGCAGTTGTTGTGGTGGGGCTACTGCTTTCGGTCGTATTGCATGAAATGCGCTTAATTTCATAAGGTGATTTACCTGCTATTGAGAATATTTTTCCGCGAGCAATCTGCTTATTTCTGAACTGAGAGTTCATTTTGCGCACTAAGGTGATGTGCTGCCCAGACGGGCAAAGAAACAAGTCTGGCCGCACTACAGATATATTTTGTTGTTTTCCAACTGCCGACACTGTACGAGACAGTATCCAAAGACTTAGAATGTGAAATCACTGCACACAGAAAATAAAACAAATTTATTTGTTCTGAATTAAAAAAAAAAAAAATTTTTTTGATAAATTTTTGATGTTGCCTGTCAGACGACCTGACAGAGAATGTGATAGCAAGTGATTATGAAGAAGTTATTTTATTAAACAAACTCTGTGTAAATTAATGAAAAGTGGGACTCCGCTGCCTGACAGCCACGTCATTGCAAGTGTTGCAAAACAGCGTTTGGCTGTCTAAAAGTTTCCCGTTAGTCTGGTTCGGGTACCAGTTAGAAGCTTTGAGCAAGTCCTTCAACTGTCCCCAAGGTTGAAGTATTGGCTTGGATCGCGAAAAGTGATGCATACGTCTAGGCGGACAATTAAACCTCGGCTAAATGCTAAGCAGCAAAACAAGCCGATTGATATGACGAAAAATAAAGTGCTTCTTGGCGAGGCCTTAAGAAAGGTAGTGAACGAACCCTCTTCAAGCGTTTCTAACGAGGTATCCGCAAGTGCCGCAGCCGCAGCAACTCCGGCAGCTGGCGCCAATATGAATTGGCAGGGGCCGGGTAGCGACTCAAATCAAATTAGCGTTCTACCCATCAGCAAAATCAAGGATCGTAGGGCTAACAAAGACAACGACAGTGAGGACTCAAACTGGAGCTTGACTAAGCAACCCAGGTTAAAAAAGCGTAAAGCAGCACGCAGGCCTTCACGCGCAAACTACGGTCCCAGTACAAGTGCTGTGGCTTCTTCTGTTCTGAGTACGAACTCATTTCAGCTACTCTCAAGCGATGACGACGACATTAGCGATGATGAAATTCTGAAAGCCACAGATGACGCCACCGAACAACAACCACAGCCCATTCCCAAAACTATTAAGCCACCGCCAATAATAATCCCAAATGTGCTTGACATTAACGCCCTAATCATGTCTATACGCAAACTCATTGGCAATGGTAAGGATTTTTCCAACAAGGCAGAAAGAGACGGCAAAGTAAGAGTGATGATGGGTGATAAGGCAGGCTACACTGCTCTCAAAAATCACCTAGATCTTAACAATTCAAGATACTACACCTTCCAGTTTCGTGACGAGAGAGCTTACCGAATTGTGGTCAAGGGCCTGCATCATTCGACCGAGAAAGACAGCATTAAGGAGGCAATGTTGGAGCAAGGCCACATTGTCAGAGACCTGCACTACGCCATGAGTCGCAGCACTAAAATGCCTATGTCAATTTTCTTTATTAACTTGGAGCCAGCCAGCAATAATAAAGATGCTTACCAAATTAAGCGCCTCTGCAGCTCAATAGTGACAGTCGAGCCGCCGATCAAGTTCAACGACGTGGTCCAATGCTTCCGCTGCCAGGGGTTCGGACACACCCAAAGATACTGCCAACTAGGCTTTAGATGCGTCAAATACGGAGGTAAGCATAGTACTGCTGACTGCAAAAAAAGTAAAGATGAACCGGCCTCTTGTTTGAATTGCAAGGAAAACCACGCCGCCTCTTACAGAGGGTGCACTGCTTACAAAAAAGCTAAAGCTCTCGCCGCCCCTAAGCGCAGCCGCCCAGAAGCCACGCTCACAAAACCATTGCAAGCAGCAACCTAACACTCAGTTGACCCTAACTTCAGCTACGCCTCGATTCTCAGAGGTGGTAACAGCGCACAGAACCAGGTTTCCGATCCTGCTCCCATGCAACCTGGCAACCAAATTGAAGCCATGATGACTCGCATGGAAAACATGATGGAAAGGCTCATGGAGAAGATGTTCGCCCAGACAGCTCAAATGATCGCCACGCTAATTACCAAGTTATGCAAACAAAACTCCATATAACAATATGGAACGCGAACGGCCTGTGCAAAAGCAGGCCAGAGGTCGAGCACTTCGCTAAGACCAACCACATTGACATCCTTCTCCTGTCCGAAACACACCTCACCGATAGATCTTATTTTTGTCTCAATGGATATGATCTAATCTATGTTAATCATCCCAACGGAAGTGTCCGTGGCGGTGCCGCAATTCTTGTTAAAAGCGGCATCAAGTATGTCGAGCTGCCTGGCCTACAAGAAAACTGGATCCAGTGTGCGCAGATCAGACTGACCAGCCCACTAGGTGATCTCTCAGTCGCTGCAGCGTATGTCCCACCTAGACATAACGTCAAAGAAGACGAATTTGGTCAACTCGTGGACTACCTCGGAGCCAGATTTATCATTGGCGGCGACTTCAACTTCAAAACGCAAGCGGTGATTGGTGCCGGTTCAACTGTGAGCGTGCCGAGGCATTTGCGGACCATCTCTACAACGCTTTTTCGCCCATCGAGAGATGCACTACGGAGGATACCGAGGATACCAGAAGATTCATAGAATCCCCAAGACCCTGTGACACGACAATTCCTCCAGCGGTCGTTGAGGACATTGAGCAAGACATCGCCTCATTAAAATGCAGCAAGTCACCTGGCTTTGACGGCATCGACGCCATGGCGTTTAAGATGCTCCCCCCTACGTGCACCATGTTGATATGTAGAATTTTCAATAGATGTATGCAAATTGGTCACTTCCCTGCGCAGTGGAAATGCGCGGAAGTGATACTTATTCCCAAGCCCGGAAAACCAGAGATCAATCTAGCTTCCTATCGTCCGATAAGTTTGCTGGCCATACTATCCAAAATACTTGAACGAGTATTTCTACGCAGAATGTTGCCGATAATGGACGATGCTGGTTTGATCCCCGATCACCAGTTTGGCTTCAGGCGCTCACATGGAACACCCGAGCAATGCCATAGGCTTGTAGAGCAGATTTTGAATGCATTTGAGAACAAGAACTACTGCTGCGCGGTAATGCTCGACATCAAACAAGCGTTTGACAGGGTCTGGCATCCCGGACTGCTTCACAATATTAAGGCGAATCTACCCATGGCATATTTTAACTTCTTGGATTCGTAAATCAAGAACTGATTATTTTACGTGAGATGTGATGAAGCTAAGTCATCGATCAGGACTATCAGAGCTGGTGTACCACAAGGCAGTGTACTGGGTCCTATATTGTACACCTTGTATACAGCCGACATGCCCATCTACCGCAGCGGTAACCTGTTTGTAGCCACCTACGCAATTGACACCGCCTATCTAGCCACCGCTTCGCTGCCCCAGGACGCTTCTGATGAAATTCAACAGCAACTAAATCTGCTTGACGGCTGGCTGAAAAGGTGGAACAATTCTGTAAACCAGGACAAGTCGATACAAACCACGTTTGCCCTGCGTCCGGGCAATTGTCCGCGCGTCTATCTAGACGGAACAGTCATCCCTGAGGAAGTAACTCCAAAATACCTTGGTATCACTCTGGACAGGAGGCTAACATGGCGTGCGCACCTAGCCCGAAAACGGAAACAGGCCGATTTGAGGCTGCGTCAGTACTACTGGCTAATCGGCAAAAAATCAAAAATGAAACTTAAAGTAAAACTGCTCGTTTATAAAGCTATTCTGAGGCTCATCTGGTCCTATGGCATCCAGTTGTGGGGTACAGCGAGGAAAAGTAACCTGATGTTGATTCAAAGATTCCAAAACAAAGCTCTTCGAATCATTTCTGGTGCGCACGTGTACCACGATAATGCCACCATACATAGCCCACTGGGCATGCCAACTGTCAATGAATTAATTAGGAAGATGAGTGCCAGCTACACTGATAGGTTGTTTAATCACCCGAACAACCTTGCCCTATCTCTTCTAGACAACAGCCTTACAACAAGAAGACTTCAGAGGACCCACCCGCTCGACCTCCCACATCTGGAAGACGATTGATCCTCCCCTACACGTGCTTTAGAAACTGATAATATAAAAATCTACATCTGCCAACTTTTTCAATTATACAGTTTAATTAATGTCCATACGGGCAGATATTAAATATAAATCAAACTGTAAAAAATAAAAATATTTCTAAACTGATTAACTTCTTTGTATTTTCGTTTTTCTTCTTATTAAATCACTTAAACACTAAGCTTACAGAATATAAAACATCCGGCGAATCTCCCGCGCTGGTCCTTTAGATGTCTTCCTTTTTGTCCTGCGGCAGTGCGGCGTAGCGGCAATGCGGTAGGTGACTTGGGATCCTCAGGGACACTTGTATGCGTGGTGGTCTGCCAACTGATACAACAGAACTGTCGACGGTAAACGGCCGGTTATGCTTTTCGAAAGGAATCGCGAGAGAGGATTAGCTCTATTTAAATCGCACTCGCGGTGTGGCTCTTTGAGGCACTTTTGCGGGGTACACTGTGTGGCAATAAGGCACTGGTACGCGACACGATATCCTTCGTTAGGACATAAACCGGTCACTGCTTCGCACAAACTGAATCAATGCAAAACATATCTAAGAGGCTGCAGTTAAGTGAATTGTATATTGCCTTTAGCTTTAATTTAGAGTGTGTGCGGAGGAGCTAGGGTTATTAAACTTTATGATTGACATGCAAAGCGCGCACATTAAATAGAGAGTGAACGTAAATGAGCAACAACAAAGGCGCATGATCGGAGCGAGATTTCAAATTATCTGATTATCATAAGAGCAACACACGCGCTTATGTGAACGCCCTTTGCTTATTCAAAATTGTATATCAATAATATATCAATAAATGTTAGTGTGTTACGTTTTGTCTAAGTTATATAAGCAGCAAGTAGGCGAATCCACCCCCATAACATATTCTGGTGTGGGAAAGTTTTCTGGACGCACCAAGTTTTGTTATGTTGCTGTTGTTTTTTTAAAATCAATGACACCAACAAAAAGTAGCAGTGCGGGCCCAACAACAAAACTGACAACAACAACAAACGCTACTTGGGTCTTAAATCAATTGTCAAAGGCACACAAATTTGAAAAAAAAGAATATGCACTGTGCGAAGTGATACATGTACATAAAATTATGAAAATTACTTTCAAGCGCATTGTTCACCACTTAATTGTGTATGCACTTATTCATTAAGAAGCGGAAATCCGTTTCGTTTTTGCAAGTGTCGAACCTTTTCTTCTGACTTTGCTTGTGCGACGCGAAGGCGTCACTGCGCATTTGCTTTGTTTTGTATTCTCGCTCGCGATCAAACTCTCAGCTTGTGCGACAATCAGGCGACAGTAGTGGAATGGGTACTTGTTGTAATTGTAATTTGTTTTTTAAAATGGGTAAAAAGTGTTCCAAATCGTATGGGAGGTACTTGAAGGAGTTGTCCAAATAAAAATTCCCTTCTTAGTGCTCACCTCCTACCTGCATGGAAAATTGTGTGAAAATTGCAGCCTTCTAGCTCTTTTCGTTTAGGCTGTGGCTCTTCCATTCTAGTAAGGACAAACTCTTTTATATAAGTTAAGAACAATTCTTACAAACGCCAAAACATAATCACGACAACAGCGCGTGGAGCGCATCCGCCACGTGCGCCGCGTCAGCATTATTAACATGCACCTGCATGGGTCCAACGGCCTGCGCGTTACACAACGAGCAGCACCGTGGGACCGAATTTGGCTATTCGAAACCCAAAGCTACAAGCCAACGACAACGGCAGCAGCAGCGGCAGCGGTAGCGGCGACAACTGCAGCGACGACATCTACATTCCATAATTGAGCGGTCTCTAGCCTAAGGCCTTATTTTTCATAAGTTAGTTCTTAACCAGCACTTGAATAAAACGAAAGTCGTTTTTTTTTGTTAAACAAATCATCGATTTATTTAATTGGCGCCCGAGCAGTGACCGGTTTATGTCCTAACGAAGGATATCGTGTCGCGTACCAGTGCCTTATTGCCACACAGTGTACCCCGCAAAAGTGCCTCAAAGAGCCACACCGCGAGTGCGATTTAAATAAAGCTAATCCTCTCTCGCGATTCCTTTCGAAAAGCATAACCGGCCGTTTACCGTCGACAGTTCTGTTGTATCAGTTGGCAGACCACCACGCATACAAGTGTCCCTGAGGATCTCAAGTCACCTACCGCATCGCCGCTACGCCGCACTGCCGCAGGACAAAAAGGAAGACATCTAAAGGACCAGCGCGGGAGATTCGCCGGATGTTTTATATTCTGTAAGCTTAGTGTTTAAGTGATTTAATAAGAAGAAAAACGAAAAAACAAAGAAGTTAATCAATTTAGAAATATTTTTTTTTTTTTTTTTACCTTTTGATTTATATTTAATATCTGCCCGTATGGACATTAATTAAACTGTATAATTGAAAAAGTTGGCAGATGTAGATTTTATATCATCAGTTTCAAAAGCACGTGTAGGGGAGGATCAATCGTCTTCCAGATGTGGGAGGTCGAGCGGGTGGGTCCTCTGAAGTCTTCTTGTTGTAAGGCTGTTGTCCAGAAGGGATAGGGCAAGGTTGTTCGGATGATTAAACAACCTATCAGTGTAGCTGGCACTCATCTTCCTAATTAATTCATTAACAGTTGGCATGCCCAGTTGGCTATGTATGGTGGCATTATCGTGGTACACGTGCGCACCGGAAATGATTCGAAGAGCTTTGTTTTGAAATCTTTGAATCAACATCAGTGGTGCGTTTCTGTATCTAGTCGAAAAGAAACTTTTCGATTGTTTTTCATAGTGTGACGTCACTTTGCCTTCTTTTTCGATTAGTGTGTTTCTGTAACTGTGGTGAAATAAACTAATCGAAATATCGATCGAAATAATTGTCACTACCTCTGCTAGTAGTGAGAACTTATTTTAATGAAAATGTGCCAAAATGAGTCAGGTAAATTGCATTATGCAAAGTTATAATAAGCATTTAATTTATTTTATATATTTATAGAAAAGAGTGAATACAGGCAGAGTAACCAAAGGCCAAAAAAATAAAATTTTGGAACTTATGCAGGCGAACAAGCGGACAGCAAAGTTCAACTTTTATTTCGAAAAGTGCTGGATAGATTGGAAGGCAAGCGTTAAAAAGCAGCAGTGTGCCTACAACCGCTTCCAGAAACAAACCGGCAATCCGATCATAATCACAAATGAGCTGTACGTTTTTAGAGAAATATCCCTTTCGGTTTCTGTACACATATTCACTGCTCATTTGCGGCTTCTTTATTTTAACATGTGTACAGTCAATGGCCCCAATCGCTCCTGGAAATCCAGTACATGAGAAAAACCTGCAAGAGCTAGAGTTAGGCTCAATAATAATAATCTATTTAGCATTCTTACCGTTGCTGTATTCTACTTTGTTCAGCAATAGTGGTTTGAAATACGATGTATTTATTCATTAATTTTGCTTCAATCACCAAAGTAACCTCTTTGATTGAGCGGCATATCATGTCCAATTTCAAGCAAATATGAGCCTGTAGCATAAAATGCAACGCAGCAACCATTCTAAGACTCTTTGGAATGAATGTTTTCCTGACGCCACTTTTCAAGAACGGGCTTATCTCTTGTAAAAGCGCAAGTGCTGTATCTTTGTTTAAGCGGAAAAGTTCTACAAAACGTGCTTCCGGCAAATAGAAAGGGTCAGTTCCATCCCTCAAATAACGTCTATGAATGCGCAACATATTCCTTTGGTCATAAGCAATCGCCAATAAATAAATCGCAGACATGGTAGTTTTAACTAAAACATGTATGTATGTTACTTAAAGTTCAACGAACATGAATTTTAATGCTTACCACAATTTAAGTTTATATATAAACACTTTTTTATTGTTTTAGTTGTATTTTATTTACAATTATATTTTTATAACAAATTTTCACAATGTAAACAAATGAACTTGCAACATAAATTTGTTTCATTACCATCATTCCTGCTACTAAAATATAACACACCATAAATTTTTCGATAGGTGAGTTTCACAAGTTACAGAAACAGCTTCAAGTAAGCAATCGAAATAAACTATCGAAAAACCTCTAACGTAAAAAGGATCGAAAATGAAACGATTGAGATACAGGAACGCACCACAGGTTACTTTTCCTCGCTGTACCCCACAACTGGATGCCATAGGACCAGATGGGCCTCAGAATAGCTTTATAAACGAGCAGTTTTACTTTAAGTTTCATTTTTGATTTTTTGCCGATTAGCCAGTAGTACTGACGCAGCCTCAAATCGGCCTGTTTCCGTTTTCGGGCTAGGTGCGCACGCCATGTTAGCCTCCTGTCCAGAGTGATACCAAGGTATTTTGGAGTTACTTCCTCAGGGATGACTGTTCCGTCTAGATAGACGCGCGGACAATTGCCCGGACGCAGGGTAAACGTGGTTTGTGTCGACTTTTCCTGGTTTACAGAAATGTTCCACCTTTTCAGCCAGCCGTCAAGCAGATTTAGTTGCTGTTGAATTTCATCAGAAGCGTCCTGGGGCAGCGAAGCGGTGGCTAGAAAGACGGTGTCATCTGCGTAGGTGGCTACAAACAGGTTACTGCTGCGGTAGATGGGCATGTCGGCTGTATACAAGGTGTACAATATAGGACCCAGTACACTGCCTTGTGGTACACCAGCTCTGATAGTCCTGATCGATGACTTAGCTTCATCACATCTCACGTAAAATAATCGGTTCTTGATGTACGAGTCCAAGAAGTTAAAATATGCCATGGGTAGATTCGCCTTAATCTTGTGAAGCAGTCCGGGATGCCAGACCGTGTCAAACGCTTGTTTGATGTCGAGCATTACCGCGCAGCAGTACTTCTTGTTCTCAAATGCATTCAAAATCTGCTCTACAAGCCTATGGCATTGCTCGGGTGTTCCATGCGAGCGCCTGAAGCCAAACTGGTGATCGGGGAGCAAACCAGCATCGTCCATTATCGGCAACATTCTGCGTAGAAATACTCGTTCAAGTATTTTGGATAGTATGGCCAGCAAACTTATCGGACGATAGGAAGCTAGATTGATCTCTGGTTTTCCGGGCTTGGGAATAAGTATCACTTCCGCGCATTTCCACTGCGCAGGGAAGTGACCAATTTGCATACATCTATTGAAAATTCTACATATCAACATGGTGCACGTAGGGGGGAGCATCTTAAGCGCCATGGCGTCGATGCCGTCAAAGCCAGGTGACTTTCTGCATTTTAATGAGGCGATGTCTTGCTCAATGTCCTCAACGACCACTGGAGGAATTGTCGTGTCACAGGGTCTTGGGGATTTTATGAATCTTCTGGTATCCTCGGTATCCTCCGTAGTGCATCTCTCGATGGGCGAAAAAGCGTTGTAGAGATGGTCCGCAAATGCCTCGGCACGCTCACAGTTGGACCGGCACCAATCACCGCTTGCGTTTTTAACTGGCACTGCTCTCTTGGTGGGCCTATTGATATGCCGCGTAACCCGCCAGAGGTTGTGCTGGGTGTCACCAGGCTCAACGTTCTCCAGGAACTCATCAAGCGCGCTCCTTCTTAGGTTCAGAAGCAGCTCTTTGAGTTGTTTAGTTGCTCTGTTTAGCCGGTTTTTGTCATGAGGGCTACGTATCAAAAACCAAACACGCCTGAGACGTCTCTTTTCAGTGACAAGGGCTGCAACTTCAGGGGTCCAGAGGTGCAGGTCTCTCGCAGGGATATGTGTCCGGGTGCTTCTACGCCGAACAGTTGCGAATGCAGCAGCGTTGTGCATTTCCTTCGTAAGGTGCTCAATAGTCGAATCAATATCCTCAGGGGAAACTAGCTCGGCCAGGATTTGTACATTGTGGGGTCCGTGTTGCTCTGGGTAAGCCTTTTCCGGACGGATTTTCTCTCAACGGGTGTGTTCAGGTGCAATGAAATGGCGCTGTGGTCCGAGAGGAGGTCCGAGTTGGCGCTGCAGACCAATTTGCCCGAGCTTATGCCCTTGGAGATGGCTATGTCCAGAATGTCAGGATTTTTTGACGGGTCAGTCGGCCAGTATGTTGGTTCACCCGAAGAGTGGCACGTTAAGCCTTTACGTAAAATGCACTTTAGCAACTCTTTTCCTTTAGAGTTTTTGACTCTAGAGCCCCACCAGGAGTGTTTGGCGTTGAAGTCGCCGCCAATGATAAATCTGGCTCCGAGGTAGTCCACGAGTTGACCAAATTCGTCTTCTTTGACGTTATGTCTAGGTGGGACATACGCTGCAGCGACTGAGAGATCACCTAGTGGGCTGGTCAGTCTGATCTGCGCACACTGGATCCAGTTTTCTTGTAGGCCAGGCAGCTCGACATACTTGATGCGGCTTTTAACAAGAATTGCGGCACCGCCACGGGCACTTCCGTTGGGATGATTAACATAGATTAGATCATATCCATTGAGACAAAAATAAGATCTATAGGTGAGGTGTGTTTCGGACAGGAGAAGGATGTCAATGTGGTTGGTCTTAACGAAGTGCTCGACCTCTGGCCTGCTTTTGCACAGGCCGTTCGCGTTCCATATTGTTATATGGAGTTTTATTTGCATAACTTGGTAATTAGCGTGGCGATCATTTGAGCTGTCTGGGCGAACATCTTCTCCATGAGCCTTTCCATCATGTTTTCCATGCGAGTCATCATGGCTTCAATTTGGTTGCCAGGTTGCATGGGAGCAGGATCGGGAACCTGTGCGCTGTTACCACCTCTGAGAATCGAGGCGTAGCTGAAGTTAGGGTCAACTGAGTGGAAGGTTGCTGCTTGCGATGGTTTTGTGAGCGTGGCTTCTGGGCGGCTGCGCTTAGGGGCGGCGAGAGCTTTAGCTTTTTTGTAAGCAGTGCACCCTCTGTAAGAGGCGGCGTGGTTTTCCTTGCAATTCAAACAAGAGGCCGGTTCATCTTTACTTTTTTTGCAGTCAGCAGTACTATGCTTACCTCCGCATTTGACGCATCTAAAGCCTAGTTGGCAGTATCTTTGGGTGTGTCCGAACCCCTGGCAGCGGAAGCATTGGACCACGTCGTTGAACTTGATCGGCGGCTCGACTGTCACTATTGAGCTGCAGAGGCGCTTAATTTGGTAAGCATCTTTATTATTGCTGGCTGGCTCCAAGTTAATAAAGAAAATTGACATAGGCATTTTAGTGCTGCGACTCATGGCGTAGTGCAGGTCTCTGACAATGTGGCCTTGCTAAAACATTGCCTCCTTAATGCTGTCTTTCTCGGTCGAATGATGCAGGCCCTTGACCACAATTCGGTAAGCTCTCTCGTCACGAAACTGGAAGGTGTAGTATCTTGAATTGTTAAGATCTAGGTGATTTTTGAGAGCAGTGTAGCCTGCCTTATCACCCATCATCACTCTTACTTTGCCGTCTCTTTCTGCCTTGTTGGAAAAATCCTTACCATTGCCAATGAGTTTGCGTATAGACATGATTAGGGCGTTAATGTCAAGCACATTTGGGATTATTATTGGCGGTGGCTTAATAGTTTTGGGAATGGGCTGTGGTTGTTGTTCGGTGGCGTCATCTGTGGCTTTCAGAATTTCATCATCGCTAATGTCGTCGTCATCGCTTGAGAGCAGCTGAAATGAGTTCGTACTCAGAACAGAAGAAGCCACAGCACTTGTACTGGGACCGTAGTTTGCGCGTGAAGGCCTGCGTGCTGCTTTACGCTTTTTTAACCTGGGTTGCTTAGTCAAGCTCCAGTTTGAGTCCTCACTGTCGTTGTCTTTGTTAGCCCTACGATCCTTGATTTTGCTGATGGGTAGAACGCTAATTTGATTTGAGTCGCTACCCGGCCCCTGCCAATTCATATTGGCGCCAGCTGCCGGAGTTGCTGCGGCTGCGGCACTTGCGGATACCTCGTTAGAAACGCTTGAAGAGGGTTCGTTCACTACCTTTCTTAAGGCCTCGCCAAGAAGCACTTTATTTTTCGTCATATCAATCGGCTTGTTTTGCTGCTTAGCATTTAGCCGAGGTTTAATTGTCCGCCTAGACGTATGCATCACTTTTCGCGATCCAAGCCAATACTTCAACCTTGGGGAGAGTTGAAGGACTTGCTCAAAGTTTCTAACTGGTACCCGAACCAGACTAACGGGAAACTTAAAGACAGCCAAACGCTGTTGTGCAACACTTGCTATGACGTGGCTGTCAGGCAGCGGAGTCCCACTTTTCATTAATTTACACAGAGTTTGTTTAATAAAATAACTTCTTCACAATCACTTGCTATCACAAACAGCGACTTCAGAGGGTGACTGTAAACAGTTTGTGCCACTATTGTGGGCTTGTCTTTGATAAATAAGTGCTAAAATTGATTTTAAAACACTAGCGTTAGTCTGAGAAGTGCTGCTCAGCAGAACATAACCTCGTAACTTGACTTAAAGAAAATGCCGAAATAACACTTCCGAACTTACATGATAGGGGTTCTATTTAGGTTGGGCGCCAATTATCTATTTTCGTAGTATCCTCCTCTCAGGATCCAACGCAGCAGTCATCCAGTGTAGAGGTTACTCTTGCTGAATATCTTGTTGGGTTGTATCTTCCTAAGATCCAGTTATTTCAACTCTCGCAATTGAATTAATAGACGATTATGGTGGGAAGTTTTACTTGCTCCCAGTTGCCAGCCTTGGGCTTAGACAACAATAAAAAATAGGTGATTACGACGGATAGCCGGAGCTTATTTATTGAGCGTCTTAAATGTGGTGCGCTTTATATCAATCTGATTTTCAAAACTACAAATTTTATCATAAGACTGTCTTGCTACAATGCATCACGCCACAAGCTACAGTCGGCAAGCCGACTCAGCATTCTTGTGCAGAATAGCGCGACACTTTGAATATGAAGTGTCCGCTTACCATTGCTGCCGTTCTTAGCGCAGTGCGCTGAACTCAGTTAAGGCGCGTCAGCATTGTTTATACAAAGCTACTTAGTCGCTTAATGCGATCCAATGTGTGTGCGAATATGTGTGTTTATAATAATATGTGTGTGTAATATTTAATTGTTAACTTATATCTCTATATATATAAAAGAGTTTGTCCTGATGATAATGGAAGAGCCACAGCCTAAACGAAAAGAGCTAGAAGGCTGAAATTTTCACACAATTTTCCATGCAGGTAGGAGGTGAGCACTAAGAAAGGAATTTTTATTTGGACAACTCCTTCAAGTACCTCCCATACGATTTGGAGCACTTTTTACCCATTTTAAAAAACAAATTACAATTACAACAAGTACCCATTCCACTACTGTCGCCTGATTGTCGCACAAGCTGAGGGTTTGATCGCGAGCGAGAATACAAAAACAAAACAAATGCGCAGTGACTCCTTCGCGTCGCACAAGCAAAGTCATAAAAACTATAGTTTAAAAAACTAAAAAACATGCTTATATAATGCATCGAACTAAAAAGTGAAAAATAAATGTAGTTAAAAAAACTAAAAAGCACGCTTTTAGAGCATATCAAACTAAAAAGTTAAAAATAATTTTTCAAATAAGCTTAAAACAATAATAAATGATAAATACTAGCATTATTGTAAAAAAAAGCGTTGGGCGCTCGATGTACGAGAAATATGGACAAAGCGCCCCACGCTTTTTTTTACAATAATGCTAGTATTTATCATTTATTATTGTTTTAAGCTTATTTGAAAAATTATTTTTAACTTTTTAGTTTGATATGCTCTAAAAGCGTGTTTTTTAGTTTTTTTAACTATATTTATTTTTCACTTTTTAGTTCGATGTATTACATAAGCGTGTTTTTTAGTTTATTAAACTATATTTATTTTTTAATTTTTAGTTCTATTAATTATTGAAAAAAAATAATTTGTAAGTTCTAGTGAACATGAACATGGTGCAGATTTAAAAAAAAAAAATATTTTTTTTCGGCCGTGGACGGGATTAGAACCCACGATCGGTGAGTCCGGGAGCGAAGACCCGCACCTTAGACCGCTCGGCCAACGAACGAACTTGAGGAAGTGGGATATACTGACAGTAATAAGCCACTTGCTTTTAGTCCAAAGGAGAGTTACATACATACAAACAAACATACATACAAGTGAAGCTAATATAAGCGTGTTAAAAAAGGTTCGACACTTGCAAAAACGAAACGGATTTCTGCTTCTTAATGAATAAGTGTATACACAATTAAGTGAACAACGCGCTTGAAAATAATTTTCATCATTTTATGTACATGTATCACTTCGCACAGTGCATATTTTTTTTTTTTTCAAATTTGTGTGCCTTTGACAATTGATTTACGACCCAAGTAGCGTTTGTTGTTGTTGTCAGTTTTGTTGTTGGGCCCGCACTGCTAATTTTTGTTGTTGTCATTGATTTAAAAAAAACAACAACAACATAACAAAACTTGGTGCGTCTAGAAAAATTTCCCACACCAGAATATGTTTTGGGGGTGGATTCGCCTACTTGCTGCTTATATAACTTAGACAAAACGTAACACACTAACATTTATTGATATATTATTGATATACAATTTTGAATAAGCAAAGGGCGTTCACATAAGCGCGTGTGTTGCTCTTATGATAATCAGATAATTTGAAATCTCGCTCCGATCATGCGCCTTTGTTGTTGCTCATTTACGTTCACTCTCTATTTTATGTGCGCGCTTTGCATGCCAATCATAAAGTTTAATAACCCTAGCTCCTCCGCACACACACTTAATTAAATCTATAGGCAATATACAATTCACTTAACTGCAGCCTCTTAGATATGTTTTGCATTGATTCAGTGCGTGCGAAGAAGGTAGCGATACTACGCTCTTTGTTTGTTTTGCAGAGCGCGCGCCTACATAAGAAAGTTAGCCGAAATAGCTATAATTGGTGATGGAGCCTGCCTTTTTATAGCTCTTCTAAACAATATTAGTGCGCTATGTCATACTTATGGTACTGCATGTGAGCTTCAAGCAGCGGCAGAAATTTTTGCTGTAAATTTCCAACTTTTTCAGAATGGAAATTTATTACAAGCATTTGGAAATAATATGCATCCTGTTGCGTTTTACCGGTCCATTAATGAATGGACATTTTGATGTTAATACTCCTTTTGAGGAAGTATTAACTCAAGATTCTGATACGTCAAGTGAATGCAAAACCGAAAATGTTAAAAATCCCGTTAAAAGACTTAGTCAGTTCGCCGACAAGGCAGAAAAAAGGTACTAAAAAAAAAAATCGTGATATTAATTGGGGTAAGCGCATAATTTTGAAGCTAATAGAGTTGCCGTGAGAAGACATCAGGCTAATAATCCTGATGCACGTCACTTGGTAGTATGAATTTGATGTGCAAACATTGTAATTAATGCCTTAAAATGGAAAAATTAGCCTTTGGGTGTATGTTGCAAGGCAGGAAAAGGTAATCATTCACAAAATGATAGTTTGCCCGATCCACTTAAAAGCTTAATAATTGGTGGACATCCCAAGCATGATCAATAGGTTGGCGAATCGCCTACATAAAGTGCTGGCCCGCAGGAAGAAGATTCAAATTGACAACCTGTTGGAAAACTTAGGAACCGATGCCTCTACAAATTACTCTCTGTGGAAAATTACCAAATTGTATAAGAACCTGGCCGCTCCAAAATCGGCTATTAGGGATCCTGCAGGCGGCTGGTGTCGCACTTGTCTCGAAAAAACAGAAGTGTTTGCAAATAACCTTGAGCAACGTTTCAGGCCGCACGACTTTGCGTCAGAGAGTCACTGTAGGCAGATTGGGGAGTCACTGGAGACACCTTTCCAAATGGCTTTGCCCACTGACAACGTTACATTAGATGAAGTGAAGCAACTGGTGTCTAATGGCGATTTCTTTTCTGACAAAAAATGTAGCATTATGTTACATATTTTGAGGTTGCACTTTTTTTTGTGTTCTTTTGTGAATTAGGGCTACCCTTGCCCCATATGTTTGTGTTCTTTTCTTACAGTGTTGCCCTATGAATGCAACATAAATGCAACATTTCTCACCCTGAAATAAACGAGAGTGTTGTTTGATCAGGGTTGCATTTTAATAGTGTTTGACATAGTGAAGTGACCATATTAAAGCACGAAAAAGTATTTTGATCATATTTCCACAATAAATATGAAATTAATGAAATAATGAAATAATAATGAAATTTTTGTAAATTTTTTTAGCGCTTATTGCGTATGTCACTTGTCAGCTGATTGATTAAGTGTTGCCTTTTTTTTGATTGTTTGTGGTAGTAAAAGTGTTGCCCTTTTTCGGGCAAAACGGCAACACTTTAACAGGGTAAATGCAAAATTTAAAACATGCTGCCTGAAAACGGGTAACATTTTTTTCTACAAAAGAAATCACCATAAGCTGAAACCTAAGAAAGCTCCTGGCGAGGACTTACTTGACAACAAAACCATAAGATTTCTACCAGATCCAGCCCTGCTGTTTATAGTGCTTATCTTTAATAGCGTTCTACGTGTGGGATACTTTCCTAGAGCCTGGAAGTCGGCCAGCATAATAATGATTCTGAAGCCTGGGAAACCCCCAACTGCTGTGGACTCCTACAGGCCGATCAGCCTTCTCCCCTCGCTGGGCAAAATCTTGGAGCGACTGATCCTAAACAGAATGCTCACAATTGAGGCTGTTACCAATGCGATACCCAAATTCCAGTTTGGATTCCGAAGGCAGCATGGCACTCCAGAGCAGCTCCATAGAGTTGTCAACTTTGTGTTAGAGGCCCTGGAGAAAAAAGAGTACGCGGTTGCTGCCTTCCTGGACATTCAACAAGCTTTCGATAGAGTTTGGCACCCTGGTCTTCTCTACAAAGCCAAGAGTCTTTTAACGCCCAGATCATTAAGAGCTTTTTAGAAGGGCGAACATTCAAAGTGAGTGACGATGGGTGGAAATCCTCCACTAAACTTATCGAAGCGGGCGTTCCTCAAGGCAGTGTGTTGGGACCCACATTGTACTCCATTTTCTGTTCGGATATGCCGACTCACACCGCAATTACATCCGTCAACGAAGGTGATACACTTGTTGCGACCTACGCTGATGACACAGCGGTGCTCACAAAAAGCAGTTGTGTGATCCAAGCCAGGGATGCACTACAAGACTATTTGGACGCCTTTCAGGTATGGGCAAAGAACTGGAATGTGTGCATAAATGAAAGTAAGTGTGCCAATGTGACATTCACAAATCGAGCGCTGAACTGCCCTTTGGTGACACTCAATGGTAAAGTGCTAAGCCACTCTCTAGCGCATAAGTATTTAGGTGTCATCCTGGATAGAAGGCTCTCTTTCAAAAATCATGTCTCATCGCTGCAGCAGTCATTTAGAGCAAAAATTAAAAGGATGTCATGGCTACTATCCTCTAAAAATAAGCTGTCGCTTGATAACTAGGTTAGGATATATATTAAAAAGAAGTACCTTTTTATAAGTATGTTTTATTTATTAAAAGGAAATAAGTATGTTTTTATTTACTGGCTCGTTTGAGCTGTTGGAGAACAATTCTTAAACTAAACTCTAAGGCAAACTGCATCGAACCATGAAGCCGCCGCTGCTCGCTGGAATGCCGGCTGAATGCTGAGTCGGCGTCTTCAACGGGTGATCAGGCTGCTTGCGCGTGCGAGTTTCATATTTCGGCTGCAACTTTGTCGCGACGGCATCCGGCGCAACAGCGTTGTCAGCTAACTTAAGCTTGCGCGTGTTAACTCCTCCCCTACTAGATGGAAACACGTCCTCGGGTTTCTTCTTGTTTGCTCTGCGCTGGTATAATCTCCAGGCGCCCACGAGGAGTAGGAATAGGGCGATGAGTGCCAAGCAGCCAAATGACCTAGATGATACCTTTGATCTAAGATCCCCGATGTGCTGGAGATTCTTTAGGCTCAGGTCGTGCAGGAAAGGGAGGCTCAGGTGTTCTCTGAAGAGAGTGACGTTGACCACGGCTAACGTAGATATGGCAGGCTTCTTCTTCAGGATGCCTCGATGGTTCACGTAACGGGTACCATTCAAGAAGACGTGTTCGTCGTAAGTGGCGAGGAAAGTTCCCGTTACTATCTGGTTGCGTTGTTTATTACCGCGATGCCCTCGCCGATTATTGTTACAGCTTCCAGGTGCCCGGGGCGTGTGGCACATTGTGCGACGGTTCCAGACACCAGTTGTTGGGCACACGAGGTGTTCTGTAGTCTTCTACAGAAAGTAGTGCTCACAGTGGCAGCGCAGTCACGCACAGCGAAGGTTTTTGTTCCGCAATCGGCCACCGTATTTCCTTCTTCTAAATCTAATATTATATTATTATGTTGAACAGGGAAAATATCTATTTTCTTACAATTTAACAATGGTTTAGGATATTTTATTAGAAAATACATTAGTTCGGAGTTTTGGAAAGCTTTAATATGTGAAACCTCTAAAAGGTCAGTTATGCTAGTATTCGTGAGTTGTTCATTTAGCAATTCTTTTATATCAATGCTGTCTAATATGAGAGGGCTGATTAGATTTATTTTTGCGAATGTAACCGTGAGGATTAAGTCCTCCAGGTTGGTGATAATCATTCTATTTTTTGCCAAAATTGTTGCGTAAAAATGTTCGACCTCTGTAGATGCTTTCTGTTTTTGGAAACAAATTTAAAAGTTGTAGAAGTGGGGCTTTTATATCTACAATTGCGCGGGACCGTATGGGCTGTACTACTGCGAATTTGGAAAACTTGTCGATGCAAGTTAAAAAGTATTAACCATCGGTGGAGTAAACATCTATATGCAACATTTCTCCGGCATATGTTGGTATCGAGGTTTTCCCTATCTCTTGTTTTTTTGGGTGCCGATCATGTTTACTCATGGTACAGACTCTGCAATTCGCCGCTATTTCTGACGTTAGGCGACCAATTTTCGGAAAAAAATAGTCCCTAAGTATTTGCTTTCCATTTTCCTGCGCCGCTCTGTGGGCGCGGTTATGCTCAACTGTTGCAATTTCCCTTTGTTCGGTTGGGTTTGTAATGTCCGTAACATAATTTTTGGAATATCTAAAAGTGGTAGAAGGGAATGCTTCGACCAATCCGTGCTGGATCAAGGCCAGTATGGGTAGCTCACAGTGGATGGCGTTGGCTACGTCAGCGTTTACTGTTTCTTTAATGGTCTGCAGTAATGTGTTGCGATCGGAAAAATTGATAATATGACGAGTTTTTGTTTTAAACAAAATAAACGTCTTTTGTTGGGGAATAGTTCCCTCTTCCAGAATAATCTGGTTCCTAAAACAATTCACCGGTTTGTCTGTGGATTCAATGGTGTATGTGAGGGATTCTTCACTATGAATGGTAGCAGCATCAGAATCTGCTGAATCCTCTAACGCATTGACATTTTGGCGAGACAGCGCGTCCGCCACCAAATTCTCTTTTCCGGGTTTATAAATTATGTTTGCGTTGTGCTCATCAATAAAAGCTTTCCAACGCTTTATTTTGGCATTCGGATTCTTGTCCGATACCGAAAAGGTTAATGGCTGATGGTCTGTATGGATGTTAAGATTTCTAACGCCATACAAATAATTCCTGAGGTTTTTGAGTGCCCATACAATGGCGAGAAGTTCACGCTCATTTGTGGCGAAATTTACCTCGTTACCCCGCAGAGTTCGCGAGATCATTGTTATGGGTCGACCGTCTTGAAACAGTACCGCACCCAGTCCGTGGCCAGACGCATCAGTTGTGAGGTCGAAAGGCTTTTTGTAATTCGGATAGGACAACATTACGTCGTCTGAGGCTAGTATGTTCTTAAGCCTATCAAAGGCCTCGCTTTGCTCTGGTGACAATTCAATTATTACTTTTTTTGAATAATTGGCACTTACTTTGCCATTGTCGCCCTTGAGAATATTTGTTAAAGGCCTTGCGATGCTGGCAAAGCCTGTTATAAAGCAGCTATAGTAGCGTGCTAGACCCAATAATGACCTAAGAGCAAATAGAGTTTTTGGTTGTGGAAAGTCTTTAATCGCTTTCACTTTATCGGGCGAGGACTGAATTCCGCCTCTGCATACTGTGAATCCCAAATATTCAACGCTTTTTTTGAAAAACTTTGATTTTTCTTGGGATACTCGCATGCCTGCATCTCTAAGGTTTTTCAAGACCCATTCAATATCTCTGATGTGGTCTTCCTTGGACTTGGAAAAGATTATTACGTCATCAACGTAGACATAACATATCTTTCCGATTTGTTCACGGAGCACATCATCGATGGCTCGTTGAAAAATGCTTGGGGCATTTTTTAGCCCGAAGGGAAGTCTGCAAAACTCATACTTCCCGTTGTTGACAGAGAACGCTGTCTTTCTTCTGTCTCTTTCAGCTAATTCGATTTGGTGAAATCCTGATTTGAGGTCTAGCGTAGTAAAATATTGAGCCTCACCCAAGTTCGACAATATAGTCGAGATTGATGGTATAGGGTATTTGTCATCTGTTGTTTTTTGATTTAGTTTCCTAAAGTCAATAACTAGACGCTTGTGCTTGTGTCCCGCTTCATCGATACTTTTTTTGTCGACAACCCATATTGGGTTATTATATGGAGACTTTGATGGTCGTATTATGCCGTTCGCTAGAAGTTGTTTAACTTCTGCATTGACAAAGTCTGACACACCTTTTGGATAAGGATACAGTTTAGAGTAAACTGGTTCGTCATCCGTTGGTATTGTGGCAACCGTATTTATGTTGTACGGAAGGGACTCGTTATCGTCCGCGAATGCTTTTACCATTTTATTGATCATACGATCGAAGGTGGATCTGACAGCGGGGGGAACATCCGTGTCATTAATCCGAATGTGGTTCACTTGTTGGCACTTAGTGAACTCGATTTTTTCTCTTCCATTGTCATGTTTTATGACATTGTTAGTTAAATCTATCTGAGCGTTGACCTGTTTTAACAAATGAAGGCCGATTATGCCGTCGAAGTCATTAAGTGACTCCAGCATGAAAAAGTACGACTTAACGTCGAAAAGATGGATGAGACATTTCTGCTCAATCTTGGTGTGCCCGTGGATTGATTTTACATGAAAAGGGCTGTCAACTGGCATCCAATGTGCCAGTCCGGGAAGGGGTTTTATATAATTCTTTGAGGCCCCTGTGTCTATCAAAAGTTGGATAGTTTGCCCTGCGACCATTCGCCTTACGAACGGAAGCAGGGAGTTTCCGCTAAAAAATTGCAGCTTTCGGCCCCGGACAAATCTTCTTCAATTTCAGCTGCCTCATGCTTTGACAGTGACTCGTAGTCACCGGTACCTTCTTCCTGTGGTAAGTGATTTACGTTTTGTTGAGTCCTCATGGACTGGTCACCATACCCTTGGTTGTTTCTGTAGCCCTGTGCGGGTTGCCTACAGCGCGAAGATGGATCCACATCCATTGGGTCAGGCGCCCGCCCTTGGGACTTTTGATTGTTGGAGCGGTTTTTCGAGCTACTTGGTTTTTGCTGGTTTTGATCTTTCTGGTTTTTCTGGAAGTACGGGTTCTTGTTTTGGGAATTGCCTTCCTTCTCTTGTTGGGCGTTCTGACGCCAGTTCTGGGATTTTTGATAGTTTGCCTTTTGGGGTTTTTCCTCGAGGTGTTTTGCAAAATTTGCTGCAAAAATGCCTCTCTCATTGCTTGACTCAGCTTCTTGAGCTAGAGCCAAAGCTGATGGGAGGTCCCTGGGTTGTGCCGGAAAAAAGGCCCATCTCAGAGATTTTTTCAACCCTGACACGAAAGTGTGAAGTGCATCGTTTCTAAATTTTTCGTTTAATACGGCTGCTGCAGCTGGTTCGTGTGTCATAAGCGTTTTATTTTGTAACTAGGTGAGCTTTTTCTCTACCTCATCGAAATATGTTAGCAATGGCAAGTCGCCCTGCCGAAGCGTGCTTAACTGTTGTTGAATTACATGCATCGGTGTTTTATCCGCGTACGTGAAATCTAATCTAGCAATAATGGCCCGAAGTTCAACACTGTGTTGAATTAAGCCAGCACGGTAGCTGCTGGTCCCCTTACTTTGTTTCGAATTATGGCTACTGCCTGATAATGTTTTGAGCTGCCATAGTGTGGCTCAAACACTTTGTAAGCTGTAGAAGCAGCTTGCCTCCATATAAGATAATTTTCTTGTTTCCCGTCGAACTCAGGAATGGACTTTATAATTTCCAGTGACTCGTCGCACTTTACCTCTGGCTTGAGTTCTATTTCTTTAAAAACTTCTATTTGTGGGGCAGAATTATTTAACTGATGAAACTGATATATAAGAGAGGCTATCTTATCTTCGAATAAGCGCGCTTTTTGGTCAAGGGCTGCCTGAACCTTTGCCTCCATCTGTGCAATTTGTTCCGAATTCCTTTTTTTTGTTTTTTGTTCTAAGTACGAAGATATAAGTTCGTCTCCACTACTGTCGTCCGTTTTTGTTTGACTTGGGCGCAGCGTAAATAATTTCAGACCACTCTGGAATTTATTCTAGTGTCAGTTATAAGGGTCTCGCAATATTTATTGCAACAGGCAGTTTTTATTAAAGCTTATTACTTTGTAAACGAAATGAAAACTCATGTGAGACAGCTTTGTATTTTTATTATTCGTTTATTTGGATTGCAAAAAGAAAAATGAACATCTCACTCACATTTTTGAAATATAATATGCCTCTTATCGCACGATGTGGTGGCCGCTGCGCTGTGACGTTTTCATTGTTTGTTGATATTCGCCGGCTGCTCCCTGTTTTTTGTTTTTGATGTTTAGAACGCTCAGTTTTTTTTTTTTTTTTTTTTTTTTTTTTTTGCGTTTTGTTGTTATGAGACTGTTAATTTGTTGATCACTTTATTGTTCACTGTTAGTTCTTGCGTTTTTTTTTTTTGTTTCTATGACAATGTTAATTTTTTTATGTTGATCACTTTATTGTTCAGTGTTCTTGTGTTTTTCTCTTATTGTTGTAACACTCACTTTATTGTTTTTCTCTTTGTGTTTGTTGGTTTTTTTTTTTTGTTTATGTTATTGTTGCAACACTTACTTTGTGTGTTTTTGTGTTTGTTGGAATTTTGTGTTTTTGTTTGTGTTGTAACACTCACTCTATTTTGTGTGTTTTCGTTGGTTCTTTGCGTTTTGTTTTTTTTGTTGTAACACTCACATTTTTATTGTTTTTTGCGTGTGTTTTTTTTTTTTTATATGTGTCGTTGTTATAACATTCACTTCACTGTTTTGTTAATATCGGGACTCCTATTTTTTTTAGAGGATTTTCCCGTTTAAATGATACGAAAGTTATTAACTAGTCGTAGGTTTTTTTGCCATTTGGGCGCCAATTAAAAAGAAGTACCTTTTTATAAGTATGTTTTATTTATTAAAAGGAAATAAGTATGTTTTTATTTACTGGCTCGTTTGAGCTGTTGGAGAACAATTCTTAAACTAAACTCTAAGGCAAACTGCATCGAACCATGAAGCCGCCGCTGCTCGCTGGAATGCCGGCTGAATGCTGAGTCGGCGTCTTCAACGGGTGATCAGGCTGCTTGCGCGTGCGAGTTTCATATTTCGGCTGCAACTTTGTCGCGACGGCATCCGGCGCAACAGCGTTGTCAGCTTACTCAAGCTTGCGCGTGTTAACTTATATAAGTGCATACTAGCGCCTAGCCTTTTCTATGCCTAACAGGTGTATGGTATCGCAGCCAAGTCGCACCTAAACAAGATCCGCGTACTCCAAGCTAAGACACTTAGAACGATATCTGGAGCCCAATGGTATATAGGAACAGCAACATTGAGCGTGACCTTAAGGTGCCTAAAATAGGTGATAGGATACAAGCGATTGCCAAAAAATACACGGAAAGACTGGGAGCTCATCCTAACAGTCTAGCCAGACGCCTTAATACTGCTTGCCAAAGAGCAAGGTGAAGATTAAAGCGCCACCACCCTCAAGATCTCCTGGACAGGATCTTGACATAAAGTCCCCGCTATCCTATGCTTATCCCAATTTATCTTTAAAGCCCACCTATCCCATATTATTAAGTTACATCATTTCGTATGTCTTTATGATAAATAATTTTGTTTTGTTTTTAGTTTAACTTCTGATTTGTTTAAGTTGCCCATTAAGGTAGCAGGACACTTGTCTTGTAATAAAATTTCATTAATTTTTAATAAAAAAAAAAAAAAAAAAAACCTAACTGCAGCCTCTTAGATATGCTTTGCATTGATTCAGTGCGTGCGAAGAAGGTAGCAATACTACGCTCTTTGTTTGAGTTGCAGAGCGCGCGCATACATAAGAGAGTTAGCCGAAATAGCTATAATTGGTGATGGGGCCTGCCTTTTTATAGCTCTTCTAAACAATATTAGTGCGCTATGTCATACTTATGGTACTGCATGTGAGCTTTAAGCAGCAGCAGAAATTTTTGCTGTAGATTTCCAACTTTTTCAGAATGGAAATTTATTACAAGCATTCGAAAATAATAAGCATCCTGTTGCGTTTTACAGGTCGATTAATAAATGGACATTTTGATGTTAATACTCCTTTAGAGGAAGTATTAACTCAAGATTCTGATACGTCAAGTGAATGCAAAACCGAAAATGTTAAAAATCCCGTTAAAAGACTTAGTCAGTTCGCCGACAAGGCAGCAAAAATGTACTAAAAAAAACAAATCGTGATATTAATTGGGGTAAGCGCATAATTTTGAAGCTAATAGAGTTGCAGTGAGAAGACATCAGGCTAATAATCCTGATGCACGTCACTTGGTAGTATGAATTTGATGTGGAAACATTGTAATTAATGCCTTAAAATGGAAAAATGAGCCTTTGGGTGTATGTTGCAAGGCAGGAAAAGGTAATCATTCACAAAATGATAGTTTGCCCGATCCACTTAAAAGCTTAATAATTGGTGGACATCCCAAGCATGATCATTTCATTGATCGTATAAGAAAGTATAACAGCTGCTTTCAAATGACTTCTTTTGGAAGTACAAAAACTATAAATGAAAGTTGGTCAACCTTTAAAGTCCAAGGACAAGTGTATCACCTAATTGGTAGTGTCCGACCTTTGCCAAATGAAGAAATGCAGTTTCTTCAAATTTATTTTGTTGGTGATGATGAAAAGGAAGCTCAACTACGTTGCAAAAATATTTCAAATGTTGATTTAAGCGTAGTAAAGGATCTTCAATGTATGTTTCATCAGCATAATCGTTATGTTAAAGATCTAAAAATGGCTCTCAATAAAATACCAACAAGTACAAATGACTATAAATTGGTTATACATGCTGATCGAACACCCGCTGGTGCCCACAAAGGGCTTTACAGTGCCCCTCAATCAAGCGAAGTAGCTTTAGTTATTGTTGGTCAGCAATTTGAAAAGCGCGATATTATTATTGAAAGCCATAATAATAAATTACATCGTATAAGTGAGGTGCGTCGATCATACGATGCCTTACAGTATCCTTTGAAATTTCCTTATGGCGAAGATGGCTATTCAGTGAATATACCACAATGGAATCCATTATTAAAAAAGGAGGAACCAAATAAAATGATATCTGCGTTAAGCTTTTACAGCTATATAATAATGATTCGTCAATCTGAGATAAATCATTTACTTTATTGTCGTTCCCTTTTTAGTCAGTTTTTGGTTGATATGTATGCTAAAATTGAAACAGAAAGGTTAAATTATATTCGCTACAATCTAGAAAAACTCAGAGCAGATAGCTATATACATCTACAAGATGCAATAGGCCAACAAGATGTTGTCGCAGCTCAACTTGGTCAGATGGTAATTTTACCATCTTCTTTTAAAAGCTCTGCACGATATATGCATGAAAAGACTCAAGATGCTAAGACATATGTTCGCCATTATGGGCGATCAGATCTTTTCATAACATTCACATGCAATCCACAATGGTATGACATAAAAAGTGTTTTATTACCGGGTCAAGAACAGCATGATCGTCACGATATTATAGCTCGAGTTTTTCATTTAAAAGTTTTTGTTTGGAAGCGTGCAATGTTTCATGTACTCTGTGGAATGGCAAAAGCGGGGCTTACCACATATACATATTCTACTTTGGTTAGAAAATAAAATAAGACCAGATAAAATCGATCAAATTATCTGTGCCGAAATACCAAACGCAGATGAGGATCCTTTGTTATTTAACATTGTTAAGTCAAATATGGTTCATGGTCCTTGCGGTGCATTTAACAATAAATCGCCATGCATGAAAAATGGAAAATGTACCAAAAGGTTTCCTCGAGAATTACTTAAAGAAACTGTGACTGGAAAAGATAGTTACCCTCTATATCGTAGAAGAGCGATAGAAGATGGTGGTAATGCAATTAATATAAATGGTAATTGCATAGATAATCGTTGGGTTGTGCCTTATAACTGTGTACTATTGAGAACATTTGAAGCTCACATAAATGTTGAGTATTGTAGTTCTGTAAATTATATTAAATACATTTGTAAATATGTTAACAAGGGCAGTGATCAAGCATCATTTACTCTTGAAGACCAACGTAATGAAATTAATATGCACGAAAGTGGCCGTTATATAAGTAGCTCAGAAGCGGTAAGGAGTACCCTTGCATTTCCCATACATGAACGTTTTCCGGCTATTACACACTTAGCTGTTCATTTAGAAAATGGTCAACGGATATATTTTAACCCCAATAATCCGCACCACTTACTTGACAGATTAAGCACTACACCCAAAACCACTTTGCTAGCCTTCTTTGAGCTATGCACACGTGATGAGTTTGCATGAACGCTTCTATATTGTGAAAATCCATCGTATTTTACATGGAACAATAAAAAATTTCAAAGAAGAAAACGGGGGCATGATGTGCCAAATTTTCCTGGAGTTAAAAGAGATTCAGCTTTGGGAAGAGTTTACATTATTCATCCCCATAATACAGAATGTTTTTATTTAAGACTTTTGCTACATTTTGTAAGAGGCCCAACTTAATTTTTAAATTTAAAAACCGTTAATGGTATAGAATACGCATCATTTCAATTGGCGTGTAAAGCTCTAGAATTACTAGAAGATGATAAGCACTGGGATTCAACTATAGCCGAAGCTGTCATATGTCAAAATCCTACAAAACTGAGAGAACTTTTTGCAATAATGTTAGTATTTTGTCAAATTTCAGATGCTCTTAAACTTTGGAATACTTATAAAGAGAGTTTCTCAGAAGATATTTTAATAGCCTTTCATATTTCACAAGACAGAAATATTGATCAAAGTATTCTGAATAATGTATTTAAAAAATGTCTGTTGTACATTGAAGATATAGTACTGTCTATTGGTGGTCAAAACTTGACTAACTATGGACTTCCACTACCAATCAGATCCGAGGAAATTGTTCAAAATAATGAATATCATAGAGAAACAAATTATGAAAATTGCGATGATTTTGTTGTTAATAATGAGCTACTCCTTACTGCTGAGCAAAAACAATTATACGAAAAGTTACTGCATAGCGTTGAAGCAGAAAAAGGATAAATCTATTTTTTAGATGCACCTGGTGGAACAGGTAAAACGTTTCTTTTAAATTTATTACTGGCAAAGGTACGGCAAAGTAAAAAAACTGCATTGGACGTTGCTTCTTCCGGTATCGCAGCCACTTTACTAAATGGTGGTCGCACAGCGCATTCTACTCTAAAGATTCCGTTTAATTTGTTTCATTTAGAAACACCACATTGCTCAATTTAAAAGCAATCTAATATTGCTGCTGTGCTCAAAGATTGCAAGCTTATTGTTTGGGGTGAGTGTACTATGGACCATAAAGGTGCTTCTGAAGCTGTAGATCGATCTTTGAAAGACATTCGAGATAGTGAATACTTAATGGGTGGCATAACTGTTCTCTTAGCTGGTGATTTTCGACAAACTCTTCCAGTGATCCCCAGAGGAACAAGAGCAGATGAAATAAATGCGTGCTTAAAGTCTTCAATTTTGTGGCCCAAAATACAGAAAATTGCAGTAACGAAGAATATGCGAGTGCACTTAAAAGGTGATAGCCTAGCTGGTGAATTTGCAGAAATGCTTCTTCAAATAGGAAATGGATTATTTCCAGCCCATGATGGCAAAATAACTTTACCATCCACTTTGTGTCATGTTGTGAAAAGTATTGAAGAGCTAACTCTAAAAATATTTCCGGATATTACAAATATCTCTCAAAAATCACTCGAATGGTTTTCAGAACGTGCTATTTTGACTGCGAGAAATGACAATGCATTGGAAATAAACGATTTTTTATTAAAATCATTTCAATGTGAAGAAATGACATATAACTCTATTGATTCTGTGACTGAAATCGAAGATGCAGTTCATTACCCCGTCGAGTTTCTTAATTCATTAAATCCGGCTGGCCTGCCTTAACATAAATTAACTTTAAATATTGGTTCACCTGTAATGTTGATTCGCAACTTGAAACCGCCGAAACTGTGCAATGGTACACGATTGTAAGTTAAAGTCCTTCATAGGAATGTTGTCGAAGCAATTATCTTTACTGGCAATGGTATAGGGGAAACGGTTTTTATACCGAGAATTCCATTAATACCTTCTGATTCTGAATTGCCAATTCAATTTAAAAGATTGCAAATTCCTTTAAAAGTTTGCTTTGCCTTAACAATTAATAAGTCACAGGGACAAACTCTTAAATTAGCCGGACAAGACTTAAGACACGATTGTTTTTGTCATGGCCAATTTTATGTAGCCTGCTCAAGAGTCAGTTCAACAAAAAGTTTATTTGTGTTAGCACCTGACGGAAAAACAACCAATATCGTTTATAAAGAAGCTCTTAACAATTGTTAATAATTGCAAATTCAATTCAATAAGTGGATAAGGCCTACTGGGGAATCCACAATAAAAAATTACCCGCCTGATTCTCTATCTCAATGGTGGCGTGGAAAAGAGAATATTAAATACTTTGCTTTAATATTTTGTGAAATATTTTCTAATTTATTTATTTTGTATCTATCATCTATTGCTAAAATTTATATAAACTATCCGCGCAGCGAAGTAAGCGGGCCACTTACTAGTCTCTATATATATAAAAGAGTTTGTCCTGATGATAATGGAAGAGCCACAGCCTAAACGAAAAAAGCTAGAAGGCTGAAATTTTCACACAATTTTCCATGTAGGTAGGAGGTGAGCACTAAGACGGGAATTTTTATTTGGACAACTCCTTCAAGTACCTCCCATACGATTTGGAGCACTTTTTACCCATTTTAAAAAACAAATTACAATTACAACAAGTACCCATTCCACTACTGTCGCCTGATTGTCGCACAAGCTGAGGGTTTGATCGCGAGCGAGAATACAAAAACAAAACAAATGCGCAGTGACGCCTTCGCGTCGCACAAGCAAAGTCATAAAAAAAGGTTCGACACTTGCAAAAACGAAACGGATTTCTGCTTCTTAATGAATAAGTGCATACACAATTAAGTGAACAATGCGCTTGAAAATAATTTTCATCATTTTATGTACATGTATCACTTCGCACAGTGCATATTCTTTTTTTTTTCAAATTTGTGTGCCCTTGACAATTGATTTACGACCCAAGTAGCGTTTGTTGTTGTTGTCAGTTTTGTTGTTGGGCCCGCATTGCTACTTTTTGTTGGTGTCATTGATTTAAAAAAAAACAACAACAACATAACAAAACTTGGTGCGTCTAGAAAACTTTCCCACACCAGAATATGTTTTGGGGGTGGATTCGCCTACTTGCTGCTTATATAACTTAGACAAAACGTAACACACTAACATTTATTGATATATTATTGATATACAATTTTGAATAAGCAAAGGGCGTTCACATAAGCGCGTGTGTTGCTCTTATGATAATCAGATAATTTGAAATCTCGCTCCGATCATGCGCCTTTATTGTTGCTCATTTACGTTCACTCTCTATTTTATGTGCGCGCTTTGCATGTCAATCATAAAGTTTAATAACCCTAGCTCCTCCGCACGCACTCTAAATTAAAGCTAAAGGCAATATACAATTCACTTAACTGCAGCCTCTTAGATATGTTTTGCATTGATTCAGTGCGTGTGAAGAAGGTAGCGATACTACGCTCTTTGTTTGACTTGCAGAGCGCGCGCATACATAAGAGAATTAGCCGAAATAGCCAACAACGAAGGCGCGATTTAAAAATAATTTGTCATCTAGCGCCGAACATGAAGAAGGATGCGCGAGCGAATCTGATAACAAGTAAGAAGGTTTTAGTCGAGAAATCCCGACTAAAAGATACCCTGAACCCGTGTATTAAATGACTTGCAGAAGTGAGTTTTTCTTGACTTTAACTTTAATTTAAAATATCTCCAGTGTTTCTTAACCGATTTGGATCAAATTTTCATGGAAGTTATAAAGTTATCCATAGTTTCAACTTCTATTTTTTAATTTTCTTAATTCGAGATTTTTTCGTTATCGATTCCTTATGTATATCGAAAGCAAGAATATTTATCGATAGTTTGAAATAAAGTTTATCTGCCTATGGCTTAGGAGAAGTTATGTTCCAAATTTGAAGTCTCTAGGTCTTTTAGTCTTTGAGATTGACGCGTTCATACATACGGAAGAACGGACGGACAGACGGACAGAAGGACAGAAGGTCATGGCTATATCGACATGGCTATGATGCTGATCAAGAATATATATATATTTTCTATGGGGTTGGAGATGCTTCTTTCTGCCTGCTCAAAACAATTATACCCTTTTTTACACATTTCATGGTTCAGGGTAAAAAAAATTTAATATTTTACGCATTGATTGCTTTCAAAACAAAGTTTTCTTATATTTTGTAGCCACAGTAAGAGAACAGAGAGAAGAACAAAGAAGAAGAAATATGACTGTTTATGGTACTCACTGCAAGCAGCATGCACAGTTGAGGGAATATATGCATGTCTGCATCACAAAGAGCGGCTTAAAGCTTAATCAGCGCGCGGTTCGCTCTTATGACTGCCGCTAGATATAAAATAATTTGAATGCAATCATGCGTCTTTGTTGTTATTTACGCTCACTCTTTTGTTTATGCGCGCGCTCTGCATGTCAACAATAAATTTTAACCCTCTCATGCCCGATGTTGCATATACGCAACATTGACTTTCCGAGCCTCTAACTCCCGTTATTTTTGAGTAATTGTTTTGATTTTTTTTTTAAATTATAGCTTATTGTGTTGAGAAAGCAAACAGCAAGTGTTAAGGCAGTCAGCTGTACACGCTTTCAGTCGGTAGTCACATTTGTGAGCGAGAAGTTGAAAAATTGATTTTGCGAAAATACGGTGTTCTAAAAAAGTGGAAAAAAAGTATAAAAATAATTATTTCATCCTGAAACCAACTTTACTACATAAATATAGAGAGGTAAGAGAGTGTTTAGAAAAAAATCCCATATAAAAATATTATTTAGTTTGTCTGTAATAATTATTTATTTTCGTGTTGCGTATATGCAACATTGGTCTATTGTGGTAATTTTCGAAAAATATAATTTCTTTCTGTATACACTTTCTTAGATGCATCCAAAAGGGCTGACTCAAGCTGACATTGAAAGAATTGTCAACTTTGATTGGGAAGATTCGGCCGACGAAGAAATTGTAGAAGAAGAAGAGCCAAATATGGAGGAAATTATAGAGGAAACATTGAAAACTTTGGATAACAGAGCTGAAAATGTGGAAGTTGGTTTTATTGACCAAATTATTGGAAGCGACGATGTTGAAGATGTTCAAGATTTGGATGAAATTGAAATCGTTGCACAGGAGGTACAGGAAAAAATTGATTTGAATAGTTTGAAGTGGAGTAGTGATGAGTTTACGGAAGGTGAGACAACCTGGAAAAGTAAATTATGCAGCGATGCGGTGAAAAAACCCATAGAATATTTTAGTACTTTCTTTGCGGATGAACTGTGGCTTAAAATATGTGAGGAAACGAATTTATTTGCCATGCAATCAAAGGGAATAGAATTGAAATGTACTGTGCCTGAAATGAAAAGGTTTGTTGGCATACTTCTTTATCTTTCTGTTGTAAAAATACCAACCTATCGAATGGCGTGGGCGTCCAATTTCAAATTAGCGGCCGTTGGAAATGCATTGGCAAGAAACAGATTTGAGAAAATAAAACAATTTTTCCATTTGAATGATAATACTAAACAGCCTCAGAAAGGAACGCCTAACTATGACAAGTTGTACAAAGTCCGGCCAATGTTGGACATCAAAAAAAAAAATTCAATGATATTTCACAGGAAGAATACCAAAGTATAGATGAGCAAATGATTGCACATAAAGGTCAACATAGTTTGAAGCAGTATCTGCCATTGAAGCCCCACAAGTGGGGTTTCAAAATGTTTACGAGAGCTGGTGTGTCCGGGATTATATATGATTTTAGTCTATACATTGGAGAAGGAACGTGCAAGACTTATGGCCTGGGAATATCATCAGATATCGTGCTATTTTATCATCCAATATGCCAGTAAATCAAAATTTCAAACTGTTTTTTGACAATTGGTTTTCTTCAATAAGCTTGATGTGCGCTCTAAAACAAAAAGGCATACTTGCCGTTGGTACAATTCGAAGCAACCGATTGAAAAATTGTGATCTAATTACTGAGAAAATCCTTCAAAAGCGAGGACGTGGATCAAGCGATTTCAAATATGAAGCAACGCACAACTTTATAGCTTGCCGTTGGTATGATAATAAGAGCGTACAACTGGTCTCAAATTATATAGGTAGAAATCCCATGAATGAATGCAACAGATGGTGTCGCAAAGAGAAGAAATTTATAACTATACCTCGTCCAGGTATAGTTGAATGTTATAACAAACACATGGGAGGGGTTGATCTTGCAGACATGCTGCTTAAATTGTACAGACTCAACCACCGCTCAAATAAATGGTACATGCGCATAGTATACTGGTGCATAAATTCGAGTTTAGTAAACAGTTGGTTGTTGTACCGCAGAGACACTGAACATGCAAACGGCGTTTCAAAGTATATTCCGCTCATAGATTTTCAATTGGATGTTGCTGCCGAACTTTTGAACGCAAGCCAAACTACAGTTGTCGCCAAAAAAAGAGGTCGTCCATCATCACTCCTTTTGGCAATGAATTCAGGAGCACCATCTTCCCCAGCATCACCATCATCACCCGCTCCATCATCACCAGCTGGTTCTACAGACTCTGAATCAAATTCCTATAAAAGAGCTTACGTTGAAGACCCACCCAAATCACTACGATATGATGGTTATAATCATTGGCCGGAATGGGGAACAAGAGGCAGATGTAGAGTATGCACCACTGGGTTTCCAAGCTCTAAATGCAGTAAATGTAATGTGCACTTGTGTTCCAATCCCCAAAAAAACTGTTTCGTGTCTTATCATACATAAAATATAAATAAACGGCATTTGTAAAAAAAAAACTTGTTTTGAAATATATACCACCATTGCCCAATGTTGCATATACCCAACATCCTGTAGCTCTTGAACTAGGACACCTAGGACCTTGAAATTTTGAACAGTTAATACTGATGTCAACCCTATCTTAAATATCTACTCAAAAAATTTTTAGCCCCGCCCATTTTAATTCGGGCATGAGAGGGTTAATATCCCTATCTCCTCCGCACTCACTAAGCTAAGCTTGCCATAACTAAGAGGCTGCAGTTAAGGGAATGGCATTGCCTAATTTACACCACCTATACCTAGCTCAAGTGCAAGCGTTGTATGTTAGAGCTCGGTGTCTGTTGCTTAGAGGAATAACTGTAATGCTCTTTCCAACATTATGTTTTTGCCTACAATGGTAAGAGAATTGGTTTTGAATTTTTTTGAACAAAGAAAGTTAATTTTCGTTTCAGTGAATTTTTTAATATTGTTTATATTAAGGATAATAATAAAATCGAAAGTTACTTTTTGAATCAGTGATTTTTTCAATATTCTGATTTTCGTATTATATACTTTCCTTTAAAATTACGTATATATATAAGTTCATTTTAAATACGTATTTTATGATAAGTTATAATAAAATTGAATAGCTATTATTTAAATATTTAAATAACGATCAACGTATTTTAATTTCTTTTGTTGTTTTTTAAACACAAGAAAATTAAGTCGATTTTCGACTTAATAATTGAAGCAACATTATATATAGTTGTCTTCTATTTTGCATATTATATAATAGTTATATAGACGCTGCTTTAGTGCATTTAAAAATCAAATAAAACTAAGCAGTCTGAATATTCTATTAAATTAATATAAGTTGGTATATTCAATTCAATTGAATTCTATACTTTGTATAGACACTGTAACGTTGTACAGTGAAGTCAATTTTTGACTTATTTTGAAGTATTTATTCATTTATAATACTTACTTTAAATTAAGTTGTTAATTTGTTTTGTTGTTTTTTTTTAAAACAAAATTAATAAGTCTATTTTAGACTTAATAATTGAAGCAACATTATATATAGTTGTTTTCTATTTTGCATATTATATAATAGTTATATAGACGCTGCTTTAGTGCATTTAAAAATCAAATAAAACTAAGCAGTCTGAATATTCTATTAAATTAATATAAGTTGGTATATTCAATTTTATTCAACTCTATACTTTGTATAGACACTGTAACGTTGTAACAATCGTTTTAGAGTGAAGTCAATTGACTCACAGCCAAATTAAAATATGCCTATTGAAGCTTTAGATATAAGTGGTGTTTTGGTGCCGCATTCAGTTTTTGCCATAATTGGTGACGGAGCCTGTCTTTTTAGATCTATTTCCTACCTTTTATTTGGTAGGCAAGGCTTCCATGGCACCATACGCCAAAATATTGTTGAAAATGTTGTAACCAACTGGCAAACTTTGGCTTGCTTCAGCATAAACTTAAATGGAGAGTGTTATAGCTCTTCTGAACAATATGAGTGCGATATGTCATACTCATATACCTATGGTACTGCATGTGAGCTTCAAGCAGCAGCAGAAATTTTTGCTGTAAATTTCCAAGTTTTTCAGAATGGAAATTTATTACAAGCATTCGGAAATAATATGCATCCTGTAAAAAGATTGCGTTTTACCGGTCCATTAATGAATGGACATTTTGATGTTTATATTCCTTTAGAGGAAGTATTAACTCAAGATTCTGATACGTCAAGTGAATGTATAACTGAAAATGTTAAAAATCCTGTTAAAAGACGTAGTCGGTTCACCGGCAAGACAGAAAAAAAAGTAAAAAACGTTCATTAGAAAAAAAAATAGTGATATCAATAGGGGTAAGCGCATATAAGCATCAAAAAGATATCGTGTTAATAATCCTGATGTTATTAGAGTTGTAGTGAGAAGAGATCAGACTAATAATCCTGAAGCTCATAGAGTTGTAGTGAGAAGACATCAGGCTAATAATCCTGATGCACGTCAAGAAAGGCGTTTGCGTGCATGGAGTGTTAAAGCCATGTCTGGCTTAAACTAGGATTTTGAAAAAGCTTACAAGTTAGATAAAATTACTCAACTTGGTAGTATGAATTTTATATGCAAACATTGTAATGTTTTAAAATGGAAAAATGAGCCTTTGGGTATCTGTTGCAAGGCAGGAAAAGTTAAACTTTCACAAAATGAACGTTTGCCTGATCCACTTAATAGCTTAATAATTGGTGGACATCCAAAGCATGATCATTTCATTGATCGTATAAGAAAGTATAACAGCTGCTTTCAAATGACTTCTTTTGGAAGTACAAAAACTATAAATGAAAGTTGGTCAACCTTTAAGGTCCAAGGACAAGTGTATCACTTAATTGGTAGTGTCCGACCTTTGCCAAATGAAGAAATGCAGTTTCTTCAAATTTATTTTGTTGGTGATGATGAAAAGGAAGCTCAACTACGATGCAAAAATATTTCAAATGTTGATTTAAGCGTACTAAAGGATCTTCAATGTATGTTTCATCATCATAATCGTTATGTTAAAGATCTAAAAATGGCTCTCAATAAAATACCAACAAGTACTAAAGACTATAAATTGATTATACATGCTGATCGAACACCCGCTGGTGCTCACAAAGGGCTTTACAATGCACCTCAATCAAGCGAAGTAACTTTAGTTATTGTTGGTCAGCAATTTGAAAAGCGCGATATTATTATTGAAAGCCATAATAATAAATTACATCGCATTAGTGAGGTGCATCGATCATACGATGCCTTACAGTACCCTTTGCTATTTCCTTATGGCGAAGATGGCTATTCAGTGGATGTACCACAATGGATTCCATTATTAAGCAAGTAAGAAGGCTCTAGTCGGGAGAGCCCGACTAGAAGATACCCTGAACCCAGTTGCAATAAATATATTTAATTTATATAAGACTTTGGTATACTGGCTTAGCTTCCATCGATTAAGTTCAATATCTCCGGTGTTTCTCAACCGATTTGGACGAAATTTTCAGAAAAGTTCTATCATTATCCATTCCTTCAACCCTCATATTTAGATTTTCCAAATTCGATATTTTATTGTTATCGATATTATGTGTACATCGGAAACCAGAATAGTTATCGATAATTTGAAGCAAACTTTTTCTGCTCATGGTATAGGAGAACTTAAATACAAAATCAGAAGTCTCTAGCTCTTGTAGTCTCTGAGATCCACGCGTTCATACAGACGGACAGACGGGCATGGCTATATCGTCTCGGCTGTTGATGCTGATCAAGAATATATACACTTTATAGGGTCGGAGATGCTTCCTTCTGCCTGTTACGTACTTTTGCACAAAACCATTATACCCTTATTTACCCATTTTATGGGTTAAGGGTATAAAAAGGAGGAGCCAAAATAAATACTATCTGCGTTAAGCTTTTACAGCTATATAATAATGATTCGTCAATCTGAGATAAATTATATAATTTATTTTCGTTCCCTTTTTAATCAGTTTTTGGTTGATATGTATGCTAAAATTGAAACAGAAAGGTTAAATTATATTCGCTACAATCAAGCGAAACTCAGAGCAGATAGCTATATACATCTACAAGATGCAATAGGCCAACAAGATGTTGTCGCAGCTCAACTTGGTCAGATGGTAATTTTACCATCTTCTTTTAAAAGCTCTGCACGATACATGCATGAAAAGACTCAAGATGCTATGACATATGTTCGCCATTATGGGCGACCAGATCTTTTCATAACATTCACATGCAATCCACAATGGAATGACATCAAAAGTGTTTTATTACCGGGTCAAAAATCGCATGATCGTCACGATATTATAGCTCGAGTTTTTCATTTAAAAGTTAAAGCTTTAATGTCAGCCTAACCTCCTACAAGAAGTCACTTAGACAAGCTAAACGCTCCGCTTGGCAGAATTTCTGCTCCAATATCGAGAGTACCACAGAAGCTGCTAGGCTTAGGAAAGTTCTCTCCAGCACACAAGCACCCATGAGCTTCCTCAAAGGACCCAATGACTCGTGGACAACGACCAGTTCGGAGTCACTGGAACTTTTGGTGGAAACCCACTTCCCCGGATGCTCAGTCGCATGTTTCCGTCCCCCTATCCACGGAGAATTTCAGGAGCAAGTCTCCACCGACCTTTTCTCCAGGGATACCATCTTTTGGGCAATAAGTAGCTTCTCGCCCTGCAAATCCCCTGGGCTGGATGGAATCATTCCAGCCCAACTGCAATATGCAGGGGATACTGCCATTAACTGGCTTCAGAAAATCTTTTCAGATATCCTGACGACCGGTTCGATACCCAAGCCATGGCTCGAATCCAAGGTCGTCTTCATTCCGAAGGCCGGCAAAGCCTCACACACAATCCCAAAGGACTTTCGTCCAATCAGTCTTACATCTTTTCTACTAAAGACACTAGAAAGGGTGCTGAGTATACATATTAGAGACTCGATCAATACCGATCACTTCTCTCAAGCACAACATGCTTACCAAAAAGGCAAATCCACTGAAACAGCGCTCCATGCTGTTATATCCACAGTGGAAAAGGCACTACACCATAAGGAGTACTGCCTTATAGCCTTCCTAGACATTGAGGGCGCTTTTAACAACGTCTTACCGGGTGCAATCACCGAGGCTTTGTCGGAGCTGGGAGTTGGACACCACATTGTGAAATTGATTGATCAACTGCTCAAATGCAGGATCGTCAGGGCCACACTGGGGTCTTCGACCATTGCCAGATCCGTAAATAGAGGCACCCCGCAAGGAGGTGTTCTCTCCCCTCTCCTTTGGAATGTGGCAGTTAACAGCTTGCTGCGCTCCTTAGAGGGAGGGGGCTGTCGGGTGATAGCCTACGCGGATGACGTCGCTATAGCCTTCTCGGGTAAATTTCCCCAAAGTTTGTGCGAGCGTATGACCACCGCACTACGAACCCTGTCCTCATGGGCTACTTCAAAGGGACTAGGGCTCAACCCAGCCAAAACTGACTTAGTCCTCTTCACTAGGAAGTATAAGATACCTCCCCTCAAACCCCCAACCTTAAACGGGGTGGAACTTGCCTTCAGTAAATCCGCCAAATACCTAGGGCTCACTCTAGACAGCAAACTAGACTGGAATCTTAACACCGAAGCACGGGTTAAGAAAGCCTCAGTCGCTTTGTATACATGTAAGAAGTCCATTGGACTGAAATGGGGAATGTCACCCCACATCACGCTGTGGCTGTACACAGCCATAGTTCGGCCAATCCTTCTGTACGGAGTGTCAGTATGGTGGCCAACTCTTTCTAAGAAAACATCAGTCTACAAGCTTGGCAAAGTACAGCGTGCCGCTGGACTGATCTCAACAGGGGCCCTCAGAACGACCCCAACTGAGGCTCTGGACAATATACTAAATCTCCTACCAATAGACCAAATGGGAAAATTAGTAGCAACTCTCTCTGCCCTACGCATGAGAGAAACCAAGCAGTGGTCCGAGCAAAATTTCGGACACTCTAATATTCTAGTGGGTAACTTGCTTATCCCCTCCAACACGGACTATTGTTGTCCTCAGGAATTCCCCAAAACCACTTTCCACACGCTAGTCCCCCCAAGGGAGGATTGGTGCTCAGGCACGCCAGGGCCGGCAGATTCAGTAAAAATTTACACCGATGGCTCCAAGCTAGACGAACGGGTAGGGGGAGGCGTCTTTTGCGAGGAGCTGTCTATCAACAAATCGTTCAACCTTCCTGATCACTGCAGCGTATTCCAAGCCGAGATCGCTGCCATACAGGAAGCACTCTTATGCATTTCCGAATGTGAATGCTCAGCAGACAGAATCTGCATTTTTTCCGATAGTCAGGCGGCTATCAAATCTCTAAAAGCGATATCATCCAACTCGATATCCATCACAAACTGCCGCAGATCTCTACACGAGATGGCAGAGCAGTTCGAAATACACCTCATTTGGGTGCCCGGTCACAAAGGCATCGAGGGCAACTGCAAAGCAGACGAGCTGGCTAGGCATGGCACTACCATGCCTCTCCTCACAGACAAGGAGGGCTGGGGTATTCCCATGGCCAGCTGCAAGCTCAGAGTTCGATCGCACTTCGAACTCGAAGCAAACAAGGGGTGGCAGTGTGCCACCGCCTCAGGTAGGATTGCTAGGCAAACCTGGCCAACGCGCTGCAAAAAGCGCTCCTCAGACCTAATCCACCTTAGCAGATTAGGCTGTGCTGCCGTAATCAGGGCCATTACGGGGCACTGGCTGGTGGGGTCTCACGCAGCGAGACTTCTAGCCCCTTTAAATGATTTCTGCCGAAGCTGTCGTGACGAGGAGGAGGAGGAAACAGTTTCCCACCTTTCCTGCGACTGTCCGGCACTCTGCAAAAACAGAAATCGCTATCTAGGGTCCTTCTTTTTATCGGACCTCACTCAACTTGCGGATATCAAACCGAAAAATATCCTGTCCTTCATTCAAACCTCGGGCTGGGACCACGCCCTCAAATGCGGAGAAACACGCTCATTGTCTGGGCAGACGGTTTTTGGACTAAGTCCAAACGCTGCACCACAACGGGCCAAAACACATGGCCTATGTGAGTGGGGGGTTAATTTTTAGCCTTCCACTACCGCTTTAACCTAACCTAACCTAAACTAATGTCACTATTGACAAAAGGTTCTTTGTTAAGAAGCGTGCAATGTTTCATGTACTCTGTGGAATGGCAAAAGCGGGGCTTACCACATATACATATTCTACTTTGGTTAGAAAATAAAATAAGACCAGATAAAATCGATCAAATTATCTGTGCCGAAATACCAAACGCAGATGAGGATCCTTTGTTATTTAACATTGTTAAGTCAAATATGGTTCATGGTCCTTGCGGTGCATTTAACAATAAATCGCCATGCATGAAAAATGGAAAATGTACCAAAAGGTTTCCTCGAGAATTACTTAAAGAAACTGTGACTGGAAAAGATAGTTGCCCTCTATATCGCAGAAGAGCGATAGAAGATGGTGGTAATGCAATTAATATAAATGGTAATTGCATAGATAATCGTTGGGTTGTGCCTTATAACTGTGTACTATTGAGAACATTTGAAGCTCACATAAATGTTGAGTATTGTAGTTCTGTAAATTATATTAAATACATTTGTAAATATGTTAACAAGGGCAGTGATCAAGCATCATTTACTCTTGAAGACCAACGTAATGAAATTAATATGCACGAAAGTGGCCGTTATATAAGTAGCTCAGAAGCGGTAAGGAGTACCCTTGCATTTCCCATACATGAACGTTTTCCGGCTATTACACACTTAGCTGTTCATTTAGAAAATGGTCAACGGATATATTTTAACCCCAATAATCCGCACCACTTACTTGACAGATTAAGCACTACACCCAAAACCACTTTGCTAGCCTTCTTTGAGCTATGCACACGTGATGAGTTTGCATGAACGCTTCTATATTGTGAAAATCCATCGTATTTTACATGGCACAATAAAAAATTTCAAAGAAGAAAACGGGGGCATGATGTGCCAAATTTTCCTGGAGTTAAAAGAGATTCAGCTTTGGGAAGAGTTTACATTATTCATCCCCATAATACAGAATGTTTTTATTTAAGACTTTTGCTACATTTTGTAAGAGGCCCAACTTAATTTTTAAATTTAAAAACCGTTAATGGTACAGAATACGCATCATTTCAATTGGCGTGTAAAGCTCTAGAATTACTAGAAGATGATAAGCACTGGGATTCAACTATAGCCGAAGCTGTCATATGTCAAAATCCTACAAAACTGAGAGAACTTTTTGCAATAATGTTAGTATTTTGTCAAATTTCAGATGCTCTTAAACTTTGGAATACTTATAAAGAGAGTTTCTCAGAAGATATTTTAATAGCCTTTCATTTTTCACAAGACAGAAATATTGATGAAAGTATTGTGAATAATGTATTAAATAAATGTATTATTTACATTGAAGATATTGTACTGTCTATTGGTTGTCAAAACTTGACTTACTATGGACTTCCACTACCAATAAGATCCGTTCCAAATATTGAATATCATAGAGAAACAAGTTATGAAAATTGCGATAATTTTTCTTGTTAATAATGAGCTACTCCTTACTGCTGAGCAAAAACAAGTATACGAAAAGATACTTCATAGCGTTCAAGCAGAAAAGGGAGAAATCTATTTTTAGATGCACCTGGTGGAACAGGTAAAACGTATCTTTTAAATTTATTATTGGCAAAGGTACGGCAAAGTAAAAAAACTGCATTGGACGTTGCTTCTTCCGGTATCGCAGCCACTTTACTAAATGGTGGTCGCACAGCGCATTCTACTCTAAAGATTCCGTTTAATTTGTTTCATTTAGAAACACCACATTGCTCAATTTAAAAGCAATATAATATTGCTGCTGTGCTCAAAGATTGCAAGCTTATTGTTTGGGGTGAGTGTACTATGGACCATAAAGGTGCTTCTAAAGCTGTAGATCGATCTTTGAAAGACATTCGAGATAGTGAATACTTAATGGGTGGCATAACTGTTCTCTTAGCTGGTGATTTTCGACAAACTCTTCCAGTGATCCCCAGAGGAACAAGAGCAGATGAAATAAATGCGTGCTTAAAGTCTTCAATTTTGTGGCCCAAAATACAGAAAATTGCATTAACGAAGAATATGCGAGTGCACTTAAAAGGTGATAGCCTAGCTGGTGAATTTGCAGAAATGCTTCTTCAAATAGGAAATGGATTATTTCCAACCCATGACGGCAAAATAACTTTACCATCCACTTTGTGTCATGTTGTGAAAAGTATTGAAGAGCTAACTCTAAAAATATTTCCGGATATTACAAATATCTCTCAAAAATCACTCGAATGGTTTTCAGAACGTGCTATTTTGACTGCGAGAAATGACAATGCATTGGAAATAAACGATTTTTTATTAAAATCATTTCAATGTGAAGAAATGACACATAACTCTATTGATTCTGTGACTGAAATCGAAGATGCAGTTCATTACCCCGTCGAGTTTCTTAATTCATTAAATCCGGCTGGCCTGCCTTAACATAAATTAACTTTAAATATTGGTTCACCTGTAATGTTGATTCGCAACTTGAAACCGCCGAAACTGTGCAATGGTACACGATTGTAAGTTAAAGTCCTTCATAGGAATGTTGTCGAAGCAATTATCTTTACTGGCAATGGTATAGGGGAAACGGTTTTTATACCGAGAATCCCATTAATACCATCTGATTCTGAATTGCCAATTCAATTTAAAAGATTGCAAATTCCTTTAAAAGTTTGCTTTGCCTTAACAATTAATAAATCAAAGGGACAAACTCTTAGCCGGACTAGACTTAAGACACGATTGTTTTTCTCATGGCTTATGTAGCCTGCTCAAGAGTGAGTTCAACAAAAAGTTTATTTGTATTAGCACCTGACGGAAAAACAACCAATATCGTTTATAAAGAAGCTCTTAACAATTGTTAATAATTGCAAATTCAATTCAATAAGTGGATAAGGCCTACTGGGGAATCCACAATAAAAAATTACCCGCCTGATTCTCTACCTCAATGGTGGCGTGGAAAAGAGAATATTAAATACTTTGCTTTAATATTTTGTGAAATATTTTCTAATTTATTTATTTTGTATCTATCTTCTATTGCTAAAACTTATATAAAATACCCGCGCAGCGATGTAAGCGGGCCATAAAAAATTTTTTCTATAAAATTCCTTTTGCCTTCAGCAGTGTGTAAATCTCCTTAATTTCAGTATTAGTTTTTTTTCCTGGTAGTACTAATTTTTCGGATAGGCTATCTCTTATTTTTAAGATCTCGTCCCTTAATTGTCTTGGTTTTAAAATGTTTGGATTCAAACGCCCATCATTAATGTCAATTAGTAAACCTATTACACTTGCTTGTATTTTGTCGCACTCATCAATTAAAGTACTAAGTTCTTTGGTTAATATGAAGAAACTAATGGATTCCTTATAAACATAATAACTTTCCTTGAGAAGTTCGGTCATGTTCTCTATTCGATCATTCATTCTCCCAAAGTTTCTATTTATATCCTCTGTGGTCTTTTTTATTATATTTGTTGTCGAGTCTATTAATGACGTTTGTTTTTCCTCTAATGCCTTTAAGATGTACTGATTTTGGAGTAATCCTTTCATGTTTGCCTCCATCATTTCGCTATCGTCGGCATCCATTATACCAAACAAAATGTGATATAACGAGCCCATAAAATTCATTGGGGATCGCCTTTTTCTTATTGGTTTTTTGGTTGTGAATAGTTCGTTATTTTCTTCTAAATCTGAAATTTGTTTTTGTGTATTGTTTAAGATCAGATTGCACGGATCCTCGAACTCATGGAGCTTCTTACATACAATTCTCATTTTTTGCACTAGTTTGCTTCCCCTATTATTATTATTTCAAAATATGTGTCCATGTCGTAAAAAATGACTTAATCCCAAAAAAAAAAGACACTATCTCTACCTCGCCCATTGGATCCAGATACATTGCGGAAAAGCTATTCATATTCTTTATTGCCCATTTCCTTTCTAATTCCCTTAACGATGTTGTGCTTGATACTTGGCAGAATAGCTTCAGTAACAGCATCATCATTAATCCAAGCTTTGAGACTTTGAGTCTTTTAGAGCTTCTCTTTTCATCCTTATTATTGTTTTCTTCATTCTCATTTTTATCGTGTGGCTATATGCCAATAAGCGGGCATACTTTGGTTATTGGTCTTATGGAGAAACAATCCTGTAACTTCACTTTTACTACCCTAACTTTATTGTCGTTGCCCTTATGAACTTCTTCTACTTTACCCAAGGGCCATCTTGCTGGATGACAGTTTTCTTCTTTCATAATAACTATCTGTCCTTTTTTTATATCTCGTGTCTCTTTTTTCCACTTACTTCTTTGTTGAAAAGTAAATAAATAGTCTTCTTTCCATTTTGACCAAAACTCTTTTTTCATTCTCTGAATCAATTTCCATCTGTGTTTCTGATTCTATGCTATCTAAAGTTGGTCTACCAATTAAAAAATGCCCTGGTGTTAACACTTCGTTATCGTCAATGTCTTCTCCGTATGTATACAAAGGTCGTGAATTTAATACTGCTTCTATTTGACACAATAATGTTGACATTTCTTCGTATGTTAAATTGTTGTCACCTATTACTCTATTTAAGTGATATTTCACAGATTTAACCCCGGCCTCCCAAAAACCTCCGAAGTCAGGTCCTGCCGGCGCAATAAAATGCCATTGGATTTTTTCATTTTCGAGTATTGGGGCAATTACATTGTTATTTTGAATCGCTCTTACGAAATCGTGATCTAGCTTTCTTGGCGCACCTACAAAATTTGTTCCATTGTCAGAGTACATGTTAGCACATTTGCCTCGTCTTGCTATAAATCTTCGTAATGCAGCTAAAGACGCATCTGATGTTAAATCACTGACTACTTCTAAGTGAATTGCTTTTGTGACCATACATACGAATACTGCTATATAGCCTTTATATGTTTTCTGTCCGCGAGTTTTCGAGCATTTAATATTGTATGGTCCTGCATAGTCTACTCCTGTATGTAAAAACGGGAGAGATTCCGTTACTCTGCATTTTGGAAGATTTCCCATTATTTGCTTTACTGTTTGTTGCCTGTATCTAGTACATTTTACACATTCTATTAGATGTTTCTTTAAGGAGTTCCTTAACCCGAGTATCCAGTATTTTCTTTGAATATGATTTCTCATAAGGTGAATCCCCTCATGCAATGTTTCTTTATGTGCTTGTTTTTTTAAAAGAGAAGTCATGTGACTTTTGTCTAATATTATTGGATGTTTAACGTCAAAATCAGCTTTCGAATCTTGAAGTCTACCTCCTACTCTTAATATCCCATCTTTCTCTAAAAATGAATGTAATCCTAATATTTTAGTTTTTGATTTAATTTCTATTTTTTGACGTAAGCAATTTATTTCTTCAGAAAATATATCTGCTTGTTCTTGCCTTAGCAATGTTATTTTTGCTTTGTTAAGTTCTTTTACCGTTAAATAGGGCGGAAACACCTCTTTTTATACCCTTAACCCATAAAATGGGTAAATAAGGGTATAATGGTTTTGTGCAAAAGTATGTAACAGGCAGAAGGAAGCATCTCCGACCCTATAAAGTATATATATATTCTTGATCAGCATCAACAGCCGAGACGATATAGCCATGTCCGTCTGTCCGTCTGTCTGTCCGTCTGTCCGTCTGACCGTCTGACCGTCTGTCCGTCGTAATATCGATAACAATAAAATATCAAATTTGGAAAATCTAAAAATGAGGTTTGACGTAATGGGTAATGATAGAACTTTTCTGAAAATTTCGTCCAAATCGGTTGAGAAACACCGGATATATTGAACTTAATCGATTGAAGCTAAGTCAGTATACCAAAGTCTTACATAAAATTTATTGCAACTGGGTTCAGGGTATCGGGGTTCAGGGTATCGGGCTCTCCCGACTAGAGCCTTCTTACTGGTTTTTGTATGCAAAAGTACTTTTGAATTATATTTTTAATAATGGCACTGCCAAGGTTAATTACTATTGTATTGACTATTAAATTATCTTCGGCTATTTGATCTTTGGGCCAATAGTCTTTAGTTTTTGTTAGTCATTCGGGTCCTTTCCACCAAATTTGGCAATCCTTTAATTTACTTGGACAAATTCCTCTTGAAGCTACATCAGCTGGATTATCTTCTGATCTTACATGATTCCAATTTAAGTTGATATTTTTGATTTCTTCAGTTCTTTTTCTAATGAACTTTTTCTTATTTGTACTGCATTTTATCCAAGCTAACGCAACTGTAGAGTCGCTCCACGCATATAAGGAGATTGTGTTTGTAATTGACTCATTTACCTTTTTCATTAATTTTGCTAACAGATGTGCTGCACATAACTCTAACTTTGGTATTGGTTTTCTATTTTTTATTGGGTTTACCTTACTTTTGCTAGCTACTATTGTGAGTAAATTACCTACTTTTACATACACCACAACTGCATATGCTTTTTCGGATGCATCTGCGAATCCGTGTAGTTGTATTTCACGCTTCATGCTAGTTTGTAACCATCTTGGGATTCTTATTTCTTCTAACAATGACAAGTTATGTTTGTACTGTTCCCATTCACTTGCATCTTCCATGCTTAGTTTGTCATCCCAATCTTTTTCTATTAACCACAATTTTTGCATAAATAATTTTCCCACTACTGTGACCGGTGATAGCCAACCCAATGGATCATAGATTTTGGCAAGCGTGGACAATACTTGTCTTTTGCTTATGCTTTCTGAGTTCTGACTATTGACTTTAAATTTAAATTCGTCTTTTAGAGGTTCCCATTGCAGTCCCAATGTTTTAACCGACTCATTTTCCTCAATGGCTATTACTTTATTTTCTCCAGTATTTTCTACATGCTGTATTATTTCTGGCTTATTTGTAACCCATTTTCTCAAATTAAATCCAGCCTCTGCTAACTCCAAAGAAATTTCTTTTATTTTCATTTGGCAGTCTTGTATGGAGTCTGCTCCTGACATCAGATCATCCATATAAAAATCATTCCTAATTGATTCCCCAATAATTTTATTTTGACAATTATTTGCTATTTCTAGCAGCACTCTTGTTGCTAAGTATGGAGCTGACGCGGTACCGTATGTAACCGTCGTGAGCTTGTAGCTTTTAATTTGCTGATTTGGAGTTTCCCTCCACAAAAAATGCAAGTATTGTTGATCCTTAACGTCAACATTTATCTGTCGATACATTTTTTCTATATCGGCAGAGATTGCATATTGCCACTTGCGCCATTTTAATATGACGTCAAAAATATCTTTTTGGACTCTTGGTCTCACCAGCATTATGTCATTTAAACTTTTATTGTTTGTGGTTTTTGCGGATGCATCGAAAACTACTCTAAACTTGGTTGTGAGACTAGAGTCTTTTAACACTGCCTGATGAGGTAAATAATATTTTGCATTTTCGTTGGACTCGACCATGTGTCCTAGGTCCTTATATTCTTTTAAGAAATTAATATAATTTTCCTTAAGCTTTATATTCGTTTTGAATTTTTTTTCGAAGTTTAGGAACCTTGCCATCGTTTGTGGTCTTGATTCTCCTAACTCTTCTTCTTTTAACGGAATTGTTACTGTGTACCTTCCATCTAATTCTCTTGTCGTTGTTCTTGTGAAGTTTTCTTCGCAGATTTCTGTTTCTGCATCTTCTTCATCATCCTCCTATACCTCCCAAAACCTTTCCAAATCTCCAGACTCAATTATTGACGCGACTATATTTCCCTTTCCTTTGGATTTGGTGCATCCTGACAATATCCACCCAAATTCAGCATTTTGACCGAGAAGTCCGTCGATTTTCACTACCCCATTTTTTAAAATGTGAGTATACAAGTCAGTTCCGATAACTATATCTATTCGGCCTGGTTTGTTAAATTGTGGATCAGCTAATACAAATATTTTCCATTTATTGGTATTAATATTTATTGATTTTACTGGGAGCGCTTTCATCAATTTTGGCAACACTATTGCATTGACTGAAAGCGGCTCCATATTGGGGTCTAAAGTATCTACACATACTTTGACTTTATATTTGGAAATGCTAGATTCTGTTGAAGACACCCCAGTGATCTTTGTGATCGCTTTTAATCTTGGTAATTTTAGTATCTGGACTGCCTCCTCAGATATGATTGTAGTTTGCGACCCACTATCAATTAATGCTCTCAACTTTTCATATCCCCCACTTGCTGTTTTCACCTTGACAATTGCTGTCGCTAACAGCGCCTGCCTTTCCACAACACATGTATTCACTCTTTCTTTTCTATCAAAGTGATGCATCGTGTGACGGAATCTGTTGCATTTTGCACATAAAATTTCACTTGTGCATTTCTCGGCACTCGAGTGCTTCAAGCATTTTAGACACAACTGTGCCTTTTTTTAGCATCTGTCCTTTCTACTGGACTCATGCTTTTAAATTTATAGTATTGTAATGCATAATGCCCTGCAGACTTGCGAATTGGGCAATTTTCCGAAAAGTTCTTATTGACTTTCGGTTTTTTTTCCTCGTCCTTAAATGAGCTCAGAGCACTTAATCTTTGCTCTAAATACTCCATTACGTCGGACAATTTTTGAACTTCTTTTGTTCATTTACATGATTTTCATAACTTTGCAAAGTTTCTTTATTAAACTTGCGAATAATCATGTGTGCAAAAATTACATCAACGTCTTCCGGTAAGCCCGTTTTCTACTTTATTAAATGAATTGGTTCATTAATTGAATCAATAAATGCTTTTATTTGCTTGGCTGAATCACTGTTCAGTACTGGCAACTCTATAAGCCTATTTAACTGTTCGGAAAATATTTTCCGTTTGTTCTCATAACGCTTGGTTAACAATTCCCAAGTCGCATTGAAATTTTCCGCGGAGCCTAATAGCAAATGCGACACCACGCATCTTGCTTCTCCTTTTATTGCCATTTTTAGATAATTAAATTTAAGAGATGGACTCAAATCTTCCCTAGACTGAACCAACTCATTAAATAATTCTGAAAACAGATCCCATTCTTTTGAATCCCCATTGAAGACGGGTACCTGCATTTTTGGAAGCAATGACAACTCCTCTACTTTGATTTTGCAACCTTCAACTTTTGGTTGGCAATTATTTGCAATCCCTTCTGCTAATTCTTGTACTATATTCTCTACGTCAAACCCTAGCATTTTAATCTCATTATCGAAAGTTATAGTACCTTCAAATTTTTCTTTAGAGAATAGTATTTATTTTTCTATTCCTTGCCAAAGGAATATTATCTTCTTTTCTCTCAGACTGAACATTTTTGTGTTATTTTCTTTCAAATCTTCCTGAGTCTCGTAGAGGTATTTATTTAATACATCTACCTGCCTGTCGAACTCGTTTGCCCTCATATCTACTTTAGGTATTGTATCTTGTACGTTACCTGCTATATTTTGACACACTTTTGGGCTAGCGGTTGTAAGTTTTTCTTTAATTTTTTCTATAACTTTCAATATCACATCATATTGCTTGGAATTGAAGTAATCATGATCGACTACTCCAATTTTGCACAATATGTTGTGATTTGGCTGAAAACTGGTTAGAAGTTTTTCTACTTCTTCCCTGTCAACTTCTTGACTACCCTCTAGCTGTCTAACTCTTTTAACTATTTCTGACTGCTTCGTCAATAGTTCTATCGTCTTGTCGGACAACATTTTGTTTTATTTTTTTAATGGAAATTTTGAAAATATGTATGTTTTTTTAAATTTTAAATGCACTTAACTAAAATAAGTTTACTTTAGTATTTTTATGTAGACTGGGTATTTAAAAAATATTTAAATATATAATTTTTTTTTTTAAGTGGACTGTATGTTTTTAATATTTTTAAGTAGACTGGGCATTTATTGAAATATATAATTTTGTTTTTTAAGTGGACTGTATGTTTTTTGTTATTGTGAGGCTATCTTGCCGCCGTTTTCACAATGGGTTCGCCAAAAGGCGCACTCGCATTTTAATTTTTATTATATTTTTTATTTAATTGACGCTCTATAGCGTCGATCTGCTCCCACAGACGCGATGCCTCCTGCCAAGTTGGTGGTGACTCGTGCTGGACCCTCTCCAGCAGTTCTCGCCTGGTTTGCCTGAGCCTGTACTTTTGGCCACCTCGTCTTTTGGGGGCCTTGGTAAGTGGTATTCCCACCAATTTTTCTTCCTCTGTTCTCCGCGCTGCTGCTGCCGCTCTTACTGCAGGCTGCCTTGCCCAATATTCTTTTATTGACAATGGCTTCGGCCCTGCTTGCGGTTGCTCCGCAATGACTTTCTGCAGCACTTCCTGATAAGTGCTAGTCATTGGTGAATTGGCGCTCTTACTGCAAGTATTGCTCAATATTCTTCTATTGACAAGAGCCTGCCAGTGCTTCTTTCCGTCCTTTTGAGTTCAAGCGCCTTAGACCTATCTCGAAGGCCCGGAATCGGATAGTTTTTGAGTGCTTATTTTTTTAAAGTCAACTCAAAAACCAAATGTTGAGCGTGCCAAACTACGGCACTGCTCTACGGTCTAAATGTTCGGCGTGCTACTAATTTCAGCACTGTTCGAACGACCAAATGTTCGGTGTGCCAAACTAAGGCACCACTCGACGGTCTAAATAATCGGCGTGCCAAATTACGGCACTGCTCGAAGGACCAAATGAACAATACTGTTCCTGTTGAGTTTCATGAAGATACTGATTTTATTCTTACAAATCCTAGTCCTTATATACTTACAAAATGTCTTAGAGTAGGTCTGCGGTGGCACATTATCGCCAGCAGATAGTCGAATCATTTTTTGTTTAGTTTATTTACTATTTTAAAACATTAGTGTAGGTCTTTTGGCAATCTTTGGTGACCTTATCTTTTGTTATGGTTTATTTACATTTTTAGCTCTTGCTGCAGTCGCATGCAGCAGGGTTAAAGTGTAGTTTTGTATATTTTACCAAGACTCTATTGAGACATGGTGTCAAGTGTTCATGCGTGAACACACATTGAATCGATTACAAAAAAAATCGAATAAAATGAGGGTTGAAATAATGGGTAACGATAGAGCTTTTCTGAAAAATTTCGTCCAAATCGGTTAAGAAACACCGGAGATATCGAATTTAATCGATTGAAGTTAAGTCAGTATATCAAAGTCTTATATAAATTTAATATATTTATTGCAACTGGGTTCAGGGTATCTTCTAGTCGGGCTCTCCCAACTAGAACCTTTTTACTTGTTTTTTTTAATTCTTCTCACCTGTATAGCTATCCCATCTTCAGCAACAAAAATGAACAAAATGAAAACAAAGCGGATAAGATTTAATTTTTATTGCTTTCAAACATTAAAATTAATTTTTTAAAATAAAGAAAATAAAACAAAATACATATATGTATATTAATATATCGTGAGTGGTCAAGTCACCTCACAAAGTGATACTTTACAGGTAGAACATCCTTGCTTTATAAATTTGTTCTAATATTTTACTTTCCAGGAAGAGTTATTTCGTTTTACGCAACACGAAAAGGTTTTGCTTGGACGAGTTAACTCGTCTTAGTTAGTAGATATACTGCACTTTTGACTTTCCTTAAACTCAAGAAAATTATTTTTTTAAATAAAATCAAATATAAATTTTAATTGTTAAGCCATTTTGAAGCTTTGTTGTTTTTGTACGAGCTACTTTAAGACTTTTTTTCATACTCGATCTTCTATTTTGAGCATAGTTGTCAGTACATATATGTAAGTTATTCGTTTTTTAGTACTTTCATAAACATTCGAACAGAGCTTGCAGAAAATAGTCACACTCTACTGTTGCTGTTGTTGATGTTGTTTGTGGCAAGTTGGAAATTTTTACGACTCGATCTGACTCTTTTGCGAGAGTTGATGCATTTAGCCGTTCCTGAAACAGTGTACTTTATACATACATATATATATGTTCTTGTCTTTGGGCTTTCAATGTCGCTGGAGACAAACTTTATTTGCCACAATGTCTTAAAAACTCGTGTGTCTGAGTTTCTCCTACCCCCCGTTAGATGTCCTACACAGCGCACTTGGGTTGTCGTCGAGAACCTCCCGCAGCTGCACATTATTTAATTACCGCAACGTGCCAAGGTGTTCGGCTAGATTTCGCTTTCTCTTTCTCTCCCTCTTTCTGTGACTTGTGTGTGTGTGCGTGTCGCCTGGTAGCCCGGTTTCTCGCATGCCACACGATGCGACCAATGAATAGCAACATGTTTAGAATAGCAATTAAGTCGATAGAGCCGCAGACAAAGCCGAAGCCCTGTTTAAGACGAGCCAACCAAGCCAATCTATGTATGTATGTTTGTATGTGTAACCCCCCCCCCCCCCCCCCCCACTCCGCGCACAAAGTCATGTCGAGTCAAGTTGAGTCCTGGCACTTTGCCACTTCCGCATTTTACTCACCCTGCTTACACCCACCCGCTCACCTGCGTGGTAGCTCGTACCTCGTGCCACATGCGACGATGGCCTTAGCATGTCTAAACACCGCCCTTCCCTCGCAGTCGTCTCGTTGACATTGTACGTTTTAGCTTATTGACGGGCTGCCAATTTCGATTTGATCCGGCAACTGTTTGTGTTATGTGTGGCATTCATTGCCTACTTAGAGCTGACACTGCCACACAGCCACACGCACTCACAAACACAGTGCCACACAGTCACGGTGCCACACATATGCACATGGATTCGCATTGTTTCAACATGCAACAGCGTTTTGTGTCTCTTTACTCTTTATTTGCCGCATGCTAGGTTTTGTGATTTTGATAATTTACAGCTTTTGCTGATTGCTGTCACATGATGCAATGGCAATGCAACGCGGCTTCGTTTTCGATAACCCTTTCCACTTTTGCACCCTTCTCACTCCTTGTCTCAAATATTTTGCATTAATTTGCTATAATTGCGAATCCTCAAAAAAGTTTTTAGCTGCGATTTCCGCTTTCATTTCACCGCATGTAAAGTTAACCATGACATTTACCGTTCATTTCGCTTTCCTTTCTCGCTCTCTGTATCTCTTTATCGGGAAACTTTCTCAAATGTGTTTGTCGTCGACCTATTTAAAGGGCAGGACGCGGATGCTGTTGCTATTGCTGCTGCTGTTGTGTCAGTTACCATTTACCAGTTACTAGGAACGCCATTTGGTCATTTGGCCATTATCCGTTAGTTTCGCGCATATCCGGCATGGGCGATTGCAGCTGCAGCTGCAAAAGCAGCCAAGAACAGCATTAACAACTAGAAGCAACAAACGTACGAGTTAAGTGGAATCCTGCACTGAACCGTTCATGAGCGTAGCCTTTTTATACCCTTAACCCATTAAATGGGTAAATAAGGGTATAATGGTTTTGTGCAAAAGTATGTAACAGGCAGAAGGAAGCATCTCCGACCCTATAAAGTATATATATTCTTGATCAGCATCAACAGCCGAGACGATATAGCCATGTCCGTCTGTCCGTCTGTCTGTCCGTCTGTCCGTCTGTATGAACGCGTGGATCTCAGAGACTACAAGAGCTAGAGACTTCTGATTTTGTATTTAAGTTCTCCTATACCATGAGCAGAACAAGTTTGCTTCAAATTATCGATAACTATTCTGGTTTCCGATATACACATAATATCGATAACAATAAAATATAGAATTTGGAAAATCTAAAAATGAGGGTTGAAGTAATGGATAATGATAGAACTTTTCTGAAAATTTCGTCCAAATCGGTTAAGAAGCACAGGAGATATTGAACTTAATCGATGGAAGCTAAGTCAGTATACCAAAGTCTTATATAAATTAAATATATTTATTGCAACTGGGTTCAGGGTATCTTCTAGTCGGGCTCTCCCGACTAGAGCCTTCTTACTTGTTCCAATTGCAAGGGTAGCTTGAACTTACTCTGTTTGAGTTAATTAGTGGATAGGTTTCACGATAAACTTTTTAAAAGTTTATTCGGAATTTTCTAGTTTAGTATTACTTTGCAACACTCGAGAGTGTAACAAGAAATTTACTGGCAAACAAATAGAAATTTTTTGTAAACTTAATGTGTTTACGCTATATAAATACTACAATAATCATTTCAATTGTATTAAATAATAACTGTTTGGTTACGCAGTTAACTAAACCAGTGTTTAAATTGCTTCAGCCGCAGCAGCAAAAGTCGTAAAATTTTCGCTTTTTAATGCTTCTGCTTTTTTAACATTTTTAGAATGATACAATGCTTCTGCTGCTGCTTCTGAAAAAATCAAAAGCAGCAGCCGAAGCAACAGCAGAAAATGAAAAGTCGCTTAAAGCAAAGATTGCGAGTTAAAGTCCTTCATAAGAATGTTGTCGAAGCAATTATCTTTACTGGCAATGGTATAGGGGAAACGGTTTTTTTTTTTGGTTACGCAGTTAACTAAACCAAAACCAGCATCAACAGAAGCATAACTCTCTTATCTCTAATCGCTATAACCTATCATGCTCTGCGCAGCATAAGAGCAACTTAACGTAAAGTCCAACTTCTGTTTTGCATAAGCTCTTATATTTAGTTACTTACATTCTCTATTGTTTGCCCTTGGCCTTCAGCTGAGTGCAAGCCGCTGCTGCAGTTCTGCAGCCGTTCAGTTTTATCAGATTCGTCGGTAGCTCAACTTCGGTCGTTTGTCTGTTTCGCGACAAACGAAAAAATCGCTTATTATTGCACAGCCCAAATCGGGGTTAGTTGCAAAACACAACTTTAAAAATTTGTAAAGTAATTTAAGTTCGGCCACGAAGGCAAATTAAAATATATGTACTATATTCATCAATGCAATCTCGCAGCATTTATAATTTGTTGAGTGACATTTCGGAAATTCGATAGCTATTGAAAAAGCTCAATAGCTCAACATTTGGTGACCCCGACGTGATTACTCTCCATTTGTTTAAATAATTAAAAATTATTTAACTGATAGAGTTAGTAAAGCGCGCCCGCGCTCTTTTATCGTTTTCGCTGTTGTCGCTTCGTTTTTGCGTTCACTTTTGCATTAAGGTGTTTGACCTGCATTGACGCCCGCGCATTATCTTCTCTTGTCACTTTAAACATTTTACCGCTGCAGCAATCGTTTCTGCATTGCTATTGCTGCTTCCGATTCGCTTTGCATGTGCTTGTGCTCAAGGTGTTTGCCCTTTTTTGACCTTGGTATATTGGTGCAATTAAATCGTTACGTTGTTACCAGCTGCACTTACAAAAATAAGTAAATCGCAAGAATTCAGTGCATACAAAACTGCAATATATGAAAGTGTTTTTTGAGGCAATAAATTGAATTGTGATTGACATACTCTGTGCTTTAAACAATAGCTTGCAAGTATCCGACATTCAGTGGCTCTAGAACTTTATTTCGCGTGCGTGAACATATAAAAACAAAAACATATTCAACATGCCGAATACTGTTGAGGTGATTAATAATCCTGCAGTTCCGTCACTTGGTGCTCCGTTTTATAAAGCTAAGGCCAAGGCTATTAGCGAGCAAGTGAAGCGGATGGCCAAAGCTATTGCTCCGGAGCATATTGGGCATCTCAGCGAAGAGGAATTGGCGATCCGGCTTAAAGGTCTCGAAAGCGCCCAGCAGCAATTCAACAGTATGCATTACGAATTGGAGGAGCTGGATTATAATGAAATCGGGAGTGAATTACGTGAATCTTTTGATGAATTAACAATACTCGTTGAGACTAGCTTGCGCCGCGAACTTAATAAGCGAAAGTTATCATCGCCTTTGTGTTCGACCATGAGGCATGAAGCATCTGCTGACAATCACACATTGTCTTAGAGCCGGATTCGATTGCCTGAGCTTAAGCTTCCAGAGTTCAGCGGAGGCTACACAAAGTATGCATATTTCATTTCAATGTTCTCGTCAATCAGTGACAGCGACTCAGGATTATCAGATGTAGAGAAGTTTCAGCATTTGCGATCGTGCCTGAAAGGACCAGCCCTGGAGGGTTTTTCATCGTTGGAAATCAGCAGTGATAACTATTCAATTGCGTTAGATTAACTAAAAAAGCGGTTTAATAACAAGCGTCTTATTTTTCAGGCACATGTCACTGAGATTTTGGGATTGGATTGCATCGAGTCGTCGTCAGCGGTTAAACTTCGAACCCTTTCGCATACCGTAAACGCCAACATCCGCGCACTTCAAGGCATGGGCAGCGTTGAGCAGATTGCAGGCTTTATTATTGTGCACAGCTTGCTACAGAAAGTGGACAAGGCAACTCAGACCAGTTGGGAGGAGACAGCACCGATGGATACAATCCCGACCTGTGAACAATTCATGGCTTTTTTGGATAGACGATGTCAAAGGTTGGAAAATGTGGAACACGCTATGGCAACGTATACGCCTAGCTCCAAGGTGGGAAAAAGTAGCAAAACCCTTAACACCAGTAGAAAAGCCTTTGTCGCTACTAACTCCAGCACAAATGAATGCGTGTTTTGTGAATCATCAGGCCATTTGATTTACAATTGCTCCCGTTATGGAAATCTGTCTCCGCAACTGCGTCTTCGCGAGGTTAAGAAGCTGTCTCTTTGCATTAATTGCCTGCGCAAGGGGCATAGAATGAAAGAGTGCAGTTCGACCGCCTGCAATCGTTGTAAGGCCAAGCATCACACTCTTCTTCATTTTGAGACTCAGATTGAGGGCTCTGAAATCATATCTGCTCCGCATGCGCCTGCTGCAAAATCCTCGTCAACACTTGTAGCCCAAAATCTCAGTCAAGACATTGTGCTATTGGCAACTGCTGTCATCAGCGTTAGGAGTCGCACTGGTGTTCTTGTTCCTTGCCGTGCTCTACTCGATTCTGGTTCGCAGGTGCACATTATTACATCCCGTTTAGCTCACTACCTCCAGCTACGTAAGCATCGGTCGCCTACTTTGATTTCAGGACTAGGGGAGTCTCGTGTTGACTCAGAAGGCTATGCAGCTGATATAAGTCTTAAATCGCGAACAACTGACTACGCTGCTAGCATCTCAGTTTTAATAGCTCCATCTATTACTGGAAATCAGCCGAGCTATGGTGTTAGCACTGATCGTTGGAATATACCCTCAAATATTCGATTGGCTGATCCAGAATTATTTAAGCCGCAACAAATCGATCTTCTAATTGGAGCTGCTCTGTTTTTTGAATTGTTATGCGTAGGCCAAATTAAACTCGCTCCTGGCTTACCCATTCTCCAAAAAACTCAATAAGGTTGGATAGTGACAGGAGGAACGTCGTCAACAAGCCCTGCCTCATTGATGGCCACTCGCTCGATTTCAACGCCAACTACTAGCCCTGATCATAAGCTTGATGAAATCGTACGTCGTTTTTGGGAGTTAGAATCCTGCTCTAGTGTAGTAAATGAATCTTCTAAGGAGGAACATGACTGTGAAGCCCATTTTAAACAAACTTTTGCTCGTTTAGGCACTGGCGAATATTCGGTTCGCCTTCCAGTTAAACATCCTGTGGATCTGATTGGGGATTCCTGTCAGCAAGCTTATCGCCGTTTTTGTTACCTGGAACGCAAATTGGAGCGTCATCCAGAGTTGAAGTCTCAGTATTCCGCGTTCATCAAAGAGTATGTGGACCTTAATCACATGTCTATTGTTGAGTCGCACATGCTAAGTCGCTGCAAGTATTATTTACCTCATCATTGCGTGCTGAAAGAGGATAGCTCAACCACTAAGCTTAGAGTTTTGTTTGATGGTTCAGCTGTGTCTTCGTCTGGTTATTCGCTTAATGAAATCCTCATGACAGGCCCAACAATTCAACGCAAGCTTTTCAGCACTCTTTTGCAATTTAGAACATTTCCAGTAGCCTTGACTGGTGACATTTGCAAAATGTATAGGTGCGTTAGGATGGCTGAATCCGACTCGTACCTGCAATGCATCCTTTGGCGTGATGCGCCTCATCAGAAAATTCAAGTTTTCAAACTCGATACCGTTACCTATGGCACAAAGCCAGCTTCTTTTCTGGCAGTTCGGGCCATGCAGCAATTGGCCATTGATGAAAGAAGATCGTTTCCTGTTGGATCTAAGGTGGTCTTGAGCGATTTCTACGTAGATGATCTCATCACTGGAGGCGACTCTGCCCAAGAAGTAGTTGAAGTCATGCATCAAACAGTCAGTCTTTTACGGAAAGAGAATTTCAAGCTTCGGAAATGGTGTTCCAATGATCCTAGCGTGCTTCAACAGGTGCCTGATGAAGACAAAGAGACCTTTCTAAAGTTTGATGATGGCACAGATATCACTAAGACGCTTGGATTGGCATGGGATCCAGCTTCAGACTGCCTTCTGTTTAACTTCTCTCCAATGAAAGCGCCTGGCAAGCCTAGCAAACGGACTGTACTTTCTACCATTGCTCGATTCTATGATCCGCTTGGGCTTATCGGACCCGTGATATCCAAGGCCAAGATCTTTATGCAGCACCTTTGGAGAGAACATTTGGATTGGGATGAAAGTCTTCCTGCTTCCCTGCATTGTTCCTGGAACAGTTTGTGTGCTGACATTTCTCATACGGAGAAAATAAAGCTTCCGCGTCTGGTTATAGTTCCAAAGGGCATCATCGAAGTTCATGGATCTAGTGATGCTAGCATTGAAGCCTACGGTGGATGCATTTACGTCGTATCTATAACAGGTGGAAGGCGCGTAGCTCATCTTTTGTGCTCTAAGTCTCGAGTGGCACCCTTGCGGACTCTTACAATACCAAAGCTGGAGTTATCTGCTGCTGCACTTCTTTCACAGCTAATTCGAGAGGTAGCTCAAATGAATTTGTTCAATTGTAGGTATTATTGCTGGTCGGATTCTGCAGTTGTCTTATCTTGGATACGTGATGAGCCTTCCCGATTCCAAATGTTCACAGCTAATCGCATATCGTTAATCCAAGAATTATCGACAGGAATGGAATGGCGCTACGTACCAACGGCATGCAATCCGGCAGACATTCTTTCTAGAGGAGCACTTCCCAGCGAGCTTATAGAATCATCGTTATGGTCTCATGGTCCCGATTTCTTAACCAAGGGAGAGTGCGAATGGCCTGCATCATGTCTGCCGGCCCAGACGCTTCCAGAGCTCCGGCAAAGAGTACTAATTGGTGTTTCTAAAGCTTCTGATGTCAGCATAGGATGTAAATTTGTAAACTCCTTTCATCACCTACGGCGTGTGTTCGGTTTCATACATAAATTTCGATATCAAATCAGGCGTCCCGGTCTTACAGCAGAGTGGATACACAAAGGCACCCAATTACTGTTGCGCAGCATCCAGATGGCTAACCTAAGCGATGAATATAGGGCTCTTCAAAGCAGACGAATGATCAAATCATCCAGCTCTATTGCCTCGCTTATCCCGTTCATGGATGAGTGTGGACTTCTTCGTGTTGGTGGCCGTCTAAAGCACTCGAGTCTGGATTTCGATGCGCAGTATCCTGTAATTCTGCCAAGCCATCATCCTGTCACACGCGCCATCATCATGCATTTTCACAGGCGTCAGCTGCATGCTGGACCTCGTTCGCTTCTTGCTCACATTCGGCTCCACTATTGGCCTTTTGGTGGTCGCAAGACTGTCTCCAGCGTGACAAGCAAATGCATCATGTGCTTTCGAGCTAAACCGGTCCTAGCTGAGACAATCATGGCGGATCTTCCCCGGGATCGTGTGAGTGGTTCGCATCCTTTCGCTGTCACTGGAGTGGACTACTGTGGACCATTTTATTCAAGAGTGAAGTTCGAAACAAAGGTACTGTAAAATGCTACATCTCGGTGTTCATTTGCTTTGCGACAAAGGCAGTGCATCTCGAACTGGTTCCTGATTTGTCTACAGCAGCTTTTCTAAATGCACTTAAGCGTTTCATTCTAACTAGATGTAAACCTACTCGCATATGGTCGGACAATGCTACTAATTTCGTGGGAGCCAAGAATGAACTAGCTGATCTCAAGCGGCTCTTCCTCAGCGAGAAGCACATCGACGCTGTCCGAGAGTTTTGTACTTCCGATGACATTGAATGGGATTTCATCCCACCTCGTTCGCCACACTTCGGTGGACTTTGGGAGGCGGCGGTGAAGACAGCAAAATATAATTTTTATCGATCGGTCGGACCCTCGCTTTTGCCCCTGGATGATCTTCGCACACTCGTTTGCCACATTGCCGCTATAATAAACTCACGACCTCTTTTTCCACTTTCAGAGCACCCTGCAGATCTGGATGTACTAACCCCTGCGCACTTCCTTGGTAGTGTGCCAATCGTACTGTACCCAGAGCCTGCTGTCACGGCGCTGAACGTTAGCCGCCTAGATCGCTGGCAGCGTATAGCGTATTACCAACAAATTTTCTGGAATCGCTGGCGTGAGGAATATTTAACGCTTCTTCAGCAGCGCTCCAAATGGCGGACATCGCAGCCTGGTGTTCTTATCAATGTTGTCGTTCTGGTAAAGGACGAAAACTTGCCACCCCTTAAATGGCCACTGGCTCGTGTGGTAGAGCTTGTTGCTGGTGCTGACGGCGTCTCCCGAGTAGCTGTTCTCAAGACATCAACTGGGATCATCAAGAGAGCTGTGCGCAAATTATATGCACTTCCCAAACAAGATTTTGTTGAAAGCCCATGTCTTCAAACTGGGGGAGAATGTTTGGTTACGCAGTTAACTAAACTAAAACCAGCATCAACAGAACCATAACACTCTTATCTCTAATCGCTATAACCTATCATGCTCTGCGCAGCATAAGAGCAACTTAACGTAAAGTCCAACTATTGTTTTGCATAAGCTCTTATATTTCGTTTATTACATTGTCTATTGTTTGCCCTTGGCCTTCTGCTGAGTGCAAGCCGCTGCTGCAGTTCTGCAGCCGCTCAGTTCTATCAAATTCGTCGGTAGCTCAACTTCGGTCGTTTGTCTGTTTCGCGACAAACGAAAAAATCGCTAATCATTGCACGGCCCAAATCGGGGTTAGTTGCAATACACAACTTTAAACAATTGTTAATTAATTTAAGTTCGGCCACGAAGGCAAATTAAAATATACATATTATACTCAGTAATACAAATCTCGCAGCATTTATAATTTGTTTAGTGACATTTCGGAAATTCGATAGCTATTGAAAAAGCTCAATAGCTCAACAGTAACTATATTTTCTACGAAAACTTTCGCTTTGTGCAAGGGAATTTTTCTTAACTTTTTAGCTTAGCTATCCCTACTAATATTATAAATGTGAATGTAAGCGGAAACTACTTTACTGATCATCATTAAACTTTGTACACATATTCTTGAAGGAATTTGAACTAACATTGTTTCCATTGCACTTCGGGAAATTTTTGCGAAAAACTGGCACTTATTTATAACTCGGGAACCAAGCAAGATATTTAGATATTGTTTATTTTTTTTTATTTGCTATGCAATTGTTATGGAGTTTTTTTTTTATACCCTGAACCCACAAAATGAGTAAAAAAGGTATAATGGTTTTGTGCAAAAGTATGTAACAGGCAGAAGGAAGCATCTCCGACCCCATCAAGTATATATATTCTTGATCAGCATCAACAGCCGAGTCGATATAGTCATATACAAGAGCTAGAGACTTCCGATTTTAAATATATGTTCTCCTAAACCAGCAGAACAAGTTTGTTTAAACTAAATATTCTGGTATCCGATACACACATCTAATCGATTACAAAAAAGATCGAATAAAATGAGGGTTGAAATAATGGGTAACGATAGAGCTTTTCTGAAAATTTCGTCCAAATCGGTTAAGAAACACCGGAGATATCGAATTTAATCGATTGAAGTTAAGCCAGTATACGAAAGTCTTATATAAATTTAATATATTAGTATATTTATTGCGACTGGGCTAAGGGTATCTTCTAGAGGGTCTTTCCCGACTAGAGCCTTCTAACGTGTTGTAAATGTGTACTCGGCACCATCAGCGCACAATTTATTTTATTTATTATACTCGTTACCGAAGGTAAAAGTATATTGGGTTTGTGCATGGTCCGTCATGGTGTCTGTCCGTCTGTATGTTCGCAACTTTTTTCAACACCCTTCTTTATCTATGGGATAGTAAATTAAAGTGTCAAGATGGGAGTTCTACGATAACTGGGGGTTGGCAAATCGATAGATTCGATAACTCAAAACCGATAAATCCACATACTTCGCACATCCTTAAAGCTAGAACTACCAAATTTGGTTGGCCGCACCCACCAATTCCGCCCCCAGCCCTCCGCAATTTAAATTCAAAAAAGCTTATATCTCCCACTGTTTTTGAGCTAGAGCCACCAAATTTGGTGCCAAGATATGCGATGATGACCCCACAAAAACTGCATCAAAAGTTTGGATGCCACGCCCACCCATTCTGCCACCAACTTGTAAAATGTTGGAAATATGTGGTTAGTTTTCATCGATTTGCACTTCAAGATGTAATGAGTTTTTATCGATTTTCCAGTCCCTTTATTGACAATTAGTCTCACGCATATATTTACCAAGTTATTGCCAAGTTTAAAGTCTTTAGCCGAAAGAGAGCCCAAGCAACGCGCGTTCATACAGAAAAAAAGACGGACTGAAATCAAGACGCTCATACACAGAGAAAAAAAATGAAACGTAAAACCAAACATTTTAATTTTAGATTCAGATTTTAAATTTTTTTTCTTAATTTCAATACGAAAATTTTTGATTCTAAAATTAATCGTATTGAAACGCCAAATTTAAAACGATTCGTATTAAAATCAATGCGGAATAACGTTGATTTGAATAATTAGTTCTTAAACCTAAAATTAAAATTTTAAATTTAAGAATGTGCGCTTTTAAAATCTATATCTAAAACAACCACTTTTAAATCGATAGTTTCAATTTTAGAAATCAGTACGAATAAATTTAGAATTAAAGTGCAAACTTTTATAAATCGTAATTGACTATTTTAAATTTGAAGAAATCAGAAAAATTATTAAATGCAAAATTTAAATATTTGATTTTTTTCATTTTTGAAGCAAAGTGCTCCATTATTACTACTCGAACTTCGAATGAAAAATTTTAAATTTAATAATTTGCCCTATTAAAAAGCATATTTAAAACGAGCACATTTAATTTGATAATTAAAATTTTAGAAATCAGTACGAATCGCTTTAAAATTACGCTTAACAGAGAGAGAGAGAGAGAGAGAGAGGCGCTCTTATGTGTAGTATGTATTAAAATTAACTGTCTGTAATACATAGTCGGCAACAGCGCAATGGGTATGGCATAAGCGTGGTAAGCGTAAGGTCTCAGGTTCGAGTCGCGGCATAGGTAATGGGCTTTTCGTGATCGGTAAGTTTTAAAAAATTAATTTAAAATTATACAAATGATTTATACTAAGTAATGCCATACGTAATATTTCTCACGCATATACATTGAAGGAATCTAATAACTATTAACAAAGAGCTATCACGCAATGCTGCTACTGGTGGTGTGTATTCGTGCGCCCCAAGCAAAAAGTTTAATATTAATTTATAGAATCTAATAGTATACATTTGTTAATGAACTATAGCCACCAATGTGGTTTGAAGTAATGATATCGGGATGTAACATTATTTCGATTCAAAAATTATTTTAGTTAGTTTAAGGTTTCTAATGCTTAACTTTAAAATGAAAACATTTTGAATCAAAAAGTTTTCATTGTGAAAACTAAAATTCAAGCACTTAAAATATAAAATAAAAATTTTTAAACCGAAAATTTTAATTTTAAAATTTTATTTTAAAATTCCACTTTTAGAATTTAAAATTATAGGTGTAGACCGAAAATCGTTCCGAAAAATTTTAGAATCTAAGTGTAAATTATGCGATTTAAAATTTTTTTTTCTGTGTGTAGTCATGAAAACTATCTGTAAATTTGTACGACTATGTTCAGTTCATTACTTTCATAATTTAATAAAGTTTAATGTACAGTACTTAATTCATTTCAATAGTGTTAAACCTTTTGATGGTAAGCTAAAAAAATAATGTATCGAATTATGAATGGTGTTATATGTATAGCTTTCATTTGCAAACTTAAAGATAAAAGACATTAACATGTTTTTTTAACATAGTTAATTCTAAACAATTACATTTGCTACAGCGGACATTTATGTAAGAAGGATGACATTTAAAGTACAGACTTTAATTTTCGTTTGCTCCGTTTATTGTTATTGTTTCAGTTCAGTTTTTCGGTTTTCTTTATTTTTGAAAGATGAAACAAAAATAATACTCTTAACTCAGATTATCCTACTGAATTCACAAAATATATTTCAATGCATAGTACAGTAGATGCCGGTTATAACGATGCCGGCTATAACGATATTCCGCTTATAACGATACACACAAGAAAGTTTGGTTGGTTTTCATACAAGCTTGTATGGAAGCACTATCGCTATAACGATATCGCTTTTAACGATATGCCGCTTATAGCGAAGGAATTTTGAAAACATAAACCGCTTATAACGATCACAAGTAAGAACAACAAGTAAGAAGGCTCTAGTCGGGAGAGCCCGACTAGAAGATACCCTGAACTCAGTTGCAATAAATATGTAAATTAAATTTGTAATTGACTTTGGTATACTGACTTAACTTCAATCGATAAAATTCGATATCTCCGGTGTTTCTTAGCCAATTTGGACGAATTTTTCAGAAAAGTTCTATCATTATCCATTACTTCAACCCTCGTTTTTAGATTTTCCAAATTCGATATTTTATTGTTATCGATATTATGTGTATATCGGAAACCAGAATAGTTATCGATAATTTGAAGCAAACTTGTTCTGCATATGGTATAGGAGAACTTAAATACAAAATCAGAAGTCTCTAGGTCATGTAGTCTCTGAGATCCACGCGTTCATACAGACGGACAGACAGACGGACATGGCTATATCGTCTCGGCTGTTGATGCTGATCAAGAATATATATACTTTATAGGGTCGGAGATGCTTCCTTCTGCCTGTTACATACTTTTGCACAAAACCATTATACCCTTATTTACCCATTTTATGGGTTAAGGGTATAAAAAAGTTTCGATTCATTTGTGCAAGAGTATTTTCGTTTCGACACTCTTGAGTACACTTCGCGCTAACTTCGGCCTTTCTGTGTGAATTGCCGTTATGTTTGCTTATGTGTAGAAATGCACGTGTTGAATATTTGCCTCATTAACATGTTAAATGACCACGTTTTGGCTTTTAATACAATATAATAATAATAATCTACAAAGAGAAGCAGTTTTTACTTTATTATCATTCATTTTTGTTTAAAAAAATTATAAAATATAGTATTTTCTTTAATACCGGCTATAACGAATATCGGTTATAACGCTGCTATATTGCCGGTCCCTTGAGTATCGTTATATCCGGCATCTACTGTATTACTTAAATTTTGCGAACAATCTTTTTGCAATAAAAATTTTTTCCCATCCCACTGTCCAACTACGCCTCTGTTTAACCACATTATTGTCCTTTCATGACCTCAAACTGGAAGAAGAAAAACAATTCTTGTTGCATTTTTAATGCACTGCGAGGGGTGCTGCGGCAGTTTTTGTTGCTAGTGTTGTTGTTGTTGCACTTTTAGATACTTTTACTCGTTGAGCGTCAAACAACAAAAATAATTACAACCAACCCGTTTCGTTTGCTGTTTTGCGACTCGAATATCGGGCAATTGCAGATTTTAATAACATTTTTATGTATATTAATTTCTTTATGACACTTCATTTTAGGGCCAGCAACAGCCATAAATAGGGCCAAAATTAAATATAGCTGAGTCTGAAGCTAGAGCTCTCACTTCTTGTGTGGCTTAACAAACACAACAACTAGTCAAGGTTGCTGCTGTCACTTTTTGTTCCCCCTTCATACTCTTTCCCTCTTTAAGCAAAAGCACATACGCTGCACATTTTACGCCCTTTTGAAGGAAGGCTCCCGAGCTTCCCGTATAGCCAGCCCAAAGTCAAATCGCCAAGTGGCATCTGACACAAATGTGTGTGTGTGTGTGCGTGTGTGTATCTGGTTGACATAGATGTATATCGGGGCAACAGAAACAAGAACAAAAGGCATTAACACCATCAAAGTTGGTAAACAGAGATACAGCACGTATCTAATAAAAGGCCACATCGTGCCAACGCGGTCGCGAACAAGCTATGCGTTGACGGTGGGGAAGGAGAGTGTGGTAAAGGGGGTGGTAGGATGCTGGCTAGTGGGTAAGTACAGAATGCGGACACATCTTGTGCGTTTGTGCGTAAGTGTGTGTGTGTGTGTGTGTGTGTGTGTGTGTGTGTGTGTGTGTGTGTGTGTGTGTGTGTGTGTGTGTGTGTGTTTGTGTGTGTGTGTGTGTGTGTGTGTGTGTTTTCGTGCTTTGTTTTTTGACATTGGCTGAGATTTGGCCCGTTTTGTATGCTTTTTCTTCTTCATCTTTACTTTCCTTTATTTTCTTTTACATTCTGCTCATTGTTGTTGTTGTTCTTGTTGTCTGCACGCACATTCATGCATCTCCATAGAGACAGAAACAGAGAGATATAAAGAGAGAGAGCGAGCCAAGTCGTCGTCGTCGTAGTCGTAGTCGTAGTCTGTTGCTCCTTTCAACGCTTTTGCCAGTTGATATCCTGTTTAAGGATGCGCTCAAGTACTTTCAAGTCACTTGGCAGCTGCTTAAGTTAACTTTTGCTTTGGTGAGCCAACAAAACACTGTTAGCCTGTGTCGGTACGTATACGGAACGGAGCATTGCCTTCTTCGCCGAAAGGTTGTGGTAGTTGAAGCTCAGTGTTGACAGTGCGATGAAACGCAGAATGGAATCAACGTTCACGTTCACGATTATGTTTACGATTGGCTTTACCTTCCCTCTGACTCTTCCTCCCTTTTTCTCTTCAGTGGGAAACTGTTGAATAGTGCTCGACGGCTCGACGGCGTCTACGATGTCTTCAGGATGCACTTGACTCAAGCATCCTTTTTTTCGCTTCAAAGCGACAAAAGTATCACCGCAACTGTTGGGGTTGCAACAACAACATCTTATATATATGTATATGTATATATACACAGTACTACCTCGCTCAACGCAACCTATTACAAATTGCTTAGTTGCGAAAACTGAGGTGGTTGCCAAAACCGAGGCCACGAGATCTATTTCCAAAAAGAGAAGTCTTTGCTAACCACTTAAATTAAATTTAATGTTTCAAAAGCTTTTTGACAATCAGTTAACCAAATAAACTTCACATTTTTTTTGAGCAAACCATATAAAAGATTAATCTTTTCTGCGAAATTTGATATAAATTTCGAATAGTGATTTGCCAAACCGATGAGTGCTCTCACTTCAGAGATGTTTTTAGGTATCGGACAGTAGATAACGCTTTTAGATCTTTTCATATTATATCTTTCATTCATATATTTTTTGCAAACCGTTTTTATTGATTGTGAAGCCTAAGTATGAAACTTCATTTTGCAGAAACTTACATTTGTTTGCATTAAGTCTTAGACCTGTGGAATGCATTTTGTTTAAAACAATTCTTAAAGTTTTTAGCATGTTCCTTTAAGTTTATACCCGTCACTGTTATATCATCTTGATATATAACTAAATTGGAGATGCCATGGAGAATTGACTTAATGGTCTTTTGAAAAATCGATGCAGCAGGTTTAACAGCAAAGGGTAATCTTTTCATTTTTAGTGTGCCAATGTGAGTGCTACAGGTGCAAAGACTTTGAGATATAATTAAAGTCAACTAACCACTTATTAAACGTTACTTTATAATCCCCGCATATACGTAGATTTCCATCTGCCTTCAAAATCGGTACACAGAGAAAAAAAATTAAACGTAAAACCAAACATTTTAATTTTAGATTCAGATTTTAAATTTTTATACCCTTCACATGTGAATCAGGGTATATTGAGTTTGTCATGAATCTGTAACGCCTTAAAGGAATGATGGGAGACCCCATAAACTATATATCAAAATGATCAGGACGAGCTCAGGAATTGATTTCCGTCCGTCCGTCCGTCTGTCCGTCTGTCCGTCTGTCCGTCTGTCCGTCTGTCCGTCTGTCTGTTTCAACACGATTTCCGGCCAAACTGCTGAACCGATCTTGATGAAACTTTCACAGATTGCTTAGATCATGTCGGGTTTGTTCACTATGAAATTTCATCCCGATCGGAGCATTCTACGATATAGCCACCATATAAATTTACCATATCAACACGATTTCCGGCCAAACTGCTGAACCGATCTTGATGAAACTTTCACAGATTGCTTAGATCATGTCGGGTTTGTTCACTATGAAATTTCATCCCGATCGGAGCATTCTACGATATAGCCACCATATAAATTTACCATATCAACACGATTTCCGGCCAAACTGCTGAACCGATCTTGATGAAACTTTCACAGATTGCTTAGATCATGTCGGGTTTGTTCACTATGAAATTTCATCCCGATCGGAGCATTCTACGATATAGCCACCATATAAATTTACCATATCAACACGATTTCCGGCCAAACTGCTTAACCGATCTTGATGAAACTTTCACAGATTGCTTAGATCATGTTGCTTACCATATCGTACTATCAATTGTTGTCTCTGTCGTGCACTTTCAAGTACCTACATGTCAATATGTTGTTTTTGTCGAAACGAACAAGTAAATGACGCTCAAGAGTAAAATATTAGCGAAAAATTACCAACAACTGCACAGAAACATAAGAGGGGGGAGTATTGATTTGGCTGTGTGAAGGGTATCATAGTCTTGGCATAGCCAAAATTAACTATGCGCCACTATGTTTTTTCTTAATTTCAATACGAAAATTTTTGATTTTAAAATTAATCGTATTGAAACACCAAATTTAAAACGATTCGTATAAAAATCAATACGGAAAAACGTTGATTTGAATAATTAGTTCTTAAACCTAAAATGAAAATTTTAAATGTAAGAATGTGGGCTTTTAAAATCTATATCTAAAACAACCACATTTAAATCGATAGTTTCAATTTTAGAAATCAGTACGAATCGGTGTAGAATTAAAGTGCAAACTTTTATAAATCGTAATTTACTATTTTAAATATGAAGAAATCAGAAAAATTATAAAATGCAAAATTTAAATTACTACTCGAACTTCGAATGAAAAATTTTAAATTTAATAATTTGCCCTATTAAAAAACATATTTAAAACGAGCACATTTAATTTGATAATTAAAATTTTAGAAATCAGTACGAATCGCTTTAAAATTACGCTTAACAGAGAGAGAGAGAGAGAGAGAGAGAGGCGCTCTTATGTGTAGTATGTATTAAAATTAACTGTCTGTAATACATAGTCGGCAACAGCGCAATGGGTATGGCATACGCGTGGTAATCGTAAGGTCTCAGGTTCGAGTCGCGGCATAGGTAATGGGCTTTTCGTGATCGGTAAGTTTTAAAAAATTAATTTAAAATTATACAAATGATTTATACTAAGTAATGCCATACGTAATATTTCTCACGCATATACATTGAAGGAATCTAATAACTATTAACAAAGAGCTATCACGCAATGCTGCTACTGGTGGTGTGTATTCGTGCGCCCCAAGCAAAAAGTTTAATATTAATTTATAGAATCTAATAGTATACATTTGTTAATGAACTATAGCCACCAATGTGGTTTGAAGTAATGATATCGGGATGTAACATTATTTCGATTCAAAAATTATTTTAGTTAGTTTAAGGTTTCTAATGCTTAACTTTAAAATGAAAACATTTTGAATCAAAAAGTTTTCATTGTGAAAACTAAAATTCAAGCACTTAAAATATAAAATAAAAATTTTTAAACCGAAAATTTTAATTTTAAAATTTTATTTTAAAATTCCACTTTTAGAATTTAAAATTATAGGTGTAGACCGAAAATCGTACCGAAAAATTTTGGAATCTAAGTGTAAATTATGCGATTTAAATTTTTTTTTTCTGTGTGTACCCAATCAGAATGGCCTACTAGCTCCGAGACATCTCTTCGAGATGTTCAGTTCTTCTTCCACTTTTACTTTCCATGCTAAAGGAATGGTGCGAGGTTAGAAGAATATAGACTTGGCCTCATCCGAAACTGGCAATGATACAGTGCAATGTTTGCATGTGCCTAGATTTTCATTAAAAAGTTCTTTATATTCACTCTTGATATTGTCTATCATATTATGGTGACTATCAACCTGCTTTTCACTTGCTTCATTCCGAAATTAAAATGTCTCGGAAAATCCCTTCCTAGTAAGGGTTGTCTGTTTGCACTTGTTACTACAACATTAAATGGTCTCATTGTCCCATTATATGTTATATTTGCATGAATCTCACCAATAGTCTAGATTTTATTACCAGTATAGCTCATGTATACTCCTTCACACTTTTTTATCGCCTTGCGTTGTTTTAAATTTAAAAGAAGTTCTGGCATCAAGGTACATGGAGATTCAGTGTCACAATCAATGTCAAAGAATGTGCCATCAATGTTCACATTGAGTGTATAAGCTTTCATATAGTTTGTGGTTGAAGTGCTGTAAACAGTGTTATTAGAATTTGTATATACATACATTCTCACTATGTTTACTCATAACATAACTTATACATATTATATTTTGTCATTTCTGCATACACTCGCTAGATGTCAAATTTTTCTACATGCATGGCATTTACAGTTTTTAATCCCTGAACCCATAAAATAGTTAAAAAGGGTATAATGGTTTTGTACAAAAGTATGTAACAGGCAGAAGGAAGCATCTCCGACCCCATAAAGTATATATATTCTTGATCAGCATCAACAGCCGAGACGATATAGCCATGTCCGTCTGCCGTCCGTCTGTATGAACGCGTCGGTCTCAGAGAACTATTCTGGTTTCCGATATACACATAATATCGATAACAATAAAACATCGAATTTGGAAAATGCAAAAATGAGGGTTGAAGTAATGAGTAACGATAGAACTTTTCTGAAAATTTCCTCCAAATCAGTTAAGAAACATCGGAGATATCGAATTGAATCGATTGAAGTTAGGTCAGTGTACCAAAGTCAATTGTAAATTTAATTTATTTATTGCAACTGGGTTCAGGGTATCTTCTAGTCGGGCTTTCCCGACTTAAATTTATTCAACTTATAACTATTATTTGCGGTCCTTGATGTTTATGCTTAAGTTCTGTAAAACTGTCGTCGCTAATCGCTCATTACTTAACTCACTGAAGCAATTGGGATGCTTAACCCATTAATGCTTACTGGTAACGTTTGTTGCCTGAAAAAGTACATGCCCTTATTGCGATCTCAAAATCATAATTATTTTTTTTAATTTGAACCAAATTTCCTTTTGAAATTAAAAATGAAAAGCCCTGGACTTTTTTATTTATATTTTCTATTTAGTTATTTATGGGTTAAACAAGATTCGCTTTTAACAGATAGGGATCAAATAGAAGCAGCGTCATGAAGTATGCTAGCCCTGCCCAAAATTTGGATTGTGGATTAGCCAATAAGCTGCAGTTAATAACAACTGAAACGTTTTGAAAAAAAAAAGTTGTAAATGAAATTTAAATACCTTTACAGTGGACTCTCGGTTAACGTGCATTCCGCATTACGCCCATTTCGCATAACGAACACATTTTTTTTGGAAAAAAATTTTCGCTTAACTACCGAAGTTTCGCATAACGAACAATGAAAAAATCTGTTTTATTGAGACATAATGAAGAAAGGGAACGAGAAAGCAAACTCAACTCTGTTCTTGATCAATGAGTGGAATGCTCAAGCAAAGACAGTTTTTTTCGTTTTCTTTTTGCTCGTGTCTTCCAAAGACCGTTTTGGTGCTTAACGAACTTTTTGGATAACGAACAAGATGCTGGAAGCAATAAAGTACGTTAACCGAGGGTCCACTGTATTTCCTATTTCCTGCTGTGCAAATATTATGTATGAAAATATTTACTTAAAAAAATCGAAGGAAACAAATCTTGTTTTCTAGTAAATCTCAAAACTCAAAGCGAGACACTTAAACACCATAATGAAGTAAAACAAAGTTGGAGTAGAAATTGATAAAATTATTTTTAAAATTTAAATTAACAATAAACTCAAGATTTAGCAACTGACGCAGAAAGATTCATACAAATATAAAAGATAAGTAAATGAAAAACAACAACAAAAACTTTTGGCTCGTTGTGGTACAAAAATAAATAATAAAAATAAAAAAAAAAACGGCTTGACATTGTTTACAAGTTATTTTCGCATTGTTTGATTTCACTTTCAAATTTTCGACTGCTTGCTCAGACGATGCGGCAAACAAGGCAAGATAAGGCGTTGCGTTACTCCGTTCATTCGTCGTGCGTCATGCCTCATGACTCATGCCACATGCCAGTCTGTGTGCTGTTTGCGCAACGGGTTTTGTCTCGGTTCACCTGCCGTATCCGGGAACTAGTCCCGTTTTGTTGCCGTAACAGTGCTGTGAGTCTCTTACCCTTTGCCTCTCTCGCATTGTCAGCGCCATTGCCATTCCCATTTGAATTTGAATTTGTTAAAACATTTTAGTGGAATTACTTTCAGTTCAAATTGCCAAAGTGGCCTCTAGTTGTTGCCATCTCACTCTCCTTCACTCGCTCGCTCTCTCTCTCCCTGTCTCTCTCTCTCTCTCACTCACTCTCTTTTGGTCTGTCTGTGTCGGAGCAAAGTCCAAGTTAACCCTCTCATGCCCGATGTTGCATATACGCAACATTGACTTTCCGAGCCTCTAACTCCCGTTATTTTTGAGTAATTGTTTTGATTTTTTTTTTAAATTATAGCTTATTGTGTTGAGAAAGCAAACAGCAAGTGTTAAGGCAGTCAGCTGTACACGCTTTCAGTCGGTAGTCACATTTGTGAGCGAGAAGTTGAAAAATTGATTTTGCGAAAATACGGTGTTCTAAAAAAGTGGAAAAAAAGTATAAAAATAATTATTTCATCCTGAAACCAACTTTACTACATAAATATAGAGAGGTAAGAGAGTGTTTAGAAAAAAATCCCATATAAAAATATTATTTAGTTTGTCTGTAATAATTATTTTATTTCGTGTTGCGTATATGCAACATTGGTCTATTGTGGTAATTTTCGAAAAATATAATTTCTTTCTGTATACACTTTCTTAGATGCATCCAAAAGGGCTGACTCAAGCTGACATTGAAAGAATTGTCAACTTTGATTGGGAAGATTCGGCCGACGAAGAAATTGTAGAAGAAGAAGAGCCAAATATGGAGGAAATTATAGAGGAAACATTGAAAACTTTGGATAACAGAGCTGAAAATGTGGAAGTTGGTTTTATTGACCAAATTATTGGAAGCGACGATGTTGAAGATGTTCAAGATTTGGATGAAATTGAAATCGTTGCAGAGGAGGTACAGGAAAAAATTGATTTGAATAGTTTGAAGTGGAGTAGTGATGAGTTTACGGAAGGTGAGACAACCTGGAAAAGTAAATTATGCAGCGATGCGGTGAAAAAACCCATAGAATATTTTAGTACTTTCTTTGCGGATGAACTGTGGCTTAAAATATGTGAGGAAACGAATTTATTTGCCATGCAATCAAAGGGAATAGAATTGAAATGTACTGTGCCTGAAATGAAAAGGTTTGTTGGCATACTTCTTTATCTTTCTGTTGTAAAAATAACAACCTATCGAATGGCGTGGGCGTCCAATTTCAAATTAGCGGCCGTTGGAAATGCATGGCAAGAAACAGATTTGAGAAAATAAAACAATTTTTCCATTTGAATGATAATACTAAACAGCCTCAGAAAGGAACGCCTAACTATGACAAGTTGTACAAAGTCCGGCCAATGTTGGACATCAAAAAAAAAAATTCAATGATATTTCACAGGAAGAATACCAAAGTATAGATGAGCAAATGATTGCACATAAAGGTCAACATAGTTTGAAGCAGTATCTGCCATTGAAGCCCCACAAGTGGGGTTTCAAAATGTTTACGAGAGCTGGTGTGTCCGGGATTATATATGATTTTAGTCTATACATTGGAGAAGGAACGTGCAAGACTTATGGCCTGGGAATATCATCAGATATCGTGCTATTTTTATCATCCAATATGCCAGTAAATCAAAATTTCAAACTGTTTTTTGACAATTGGTTTTCTTCAATAAGCTTGATGTGCGCTCTGAAACAAAAAGGCATACTTGCCGTTGGTACAATTCGAAGCAACCGATTGAAAAATTGTGATCTAATTACTGAGAAAATCCTTCAAAAGCGAGGACGTGGATCAAGCGATTTCAAATATGAAGCAACGCACAACTTTATAGCTTGCCGTTGGTATGATAATAAGAGCGTACAACTGGTCTCAAATTATATAGGTAGAAATCCCATGAATGAATGCAACAGATGGTGTCGCAAAGAGAAGAAATTTATAACTATACCTCGTCCAGGTATAGTTGAATGTTATAACAAACACATGGGAGGGGTTGATCTTGCAGACATGCTGCTTGAATTGTACAGACTCAACCACCGCTCAAATAAATGGTACATGCGCATAGTATACTGGTGCATAAATTCGAGTTTAGTAAACAGTTGGTTGTTGTACCGCAGAGACACTGAACATGCAAACGGCGATTCAAAGTATATTCCGCTCATAGATTTTCAATTGGATGTTGCTGCCGAACTTTTGAACGCAAGCCAAACTACAGTTGTCGCCAAAAAAAGAGGTCGTCCATCATCACTCCTTTTGGCAATGAATTCAGGAGCACCATCTTCCCCAGCATCACCATCATCACCCGCTCCATCATCACCAGCTGGTTCTACAGACTCTGAATCAAATTCCTATAAAAGAGCTTACGTTGAAGACCCACCCAAATCACTACGATATGATGGTTATAATCATTGGCCGGAATGGGGAACAAGAGGCAGATGTAGAGTATGCACCACTGGGTTTCCAAGCTCTAAATGCAGTAAATGTAATGTGCACTTGTGTTCCAATCCCCAAAAAAACTGTTTCGTGTCTTATCATACATAAAATATAAATAAACGGCATTTGTAAAAAAAAAACTTGTTTTGAAATATATACCACCATTGCCCAATGTTGCATATACGCAACATCCTGTAGCTCTTGAACTAGGACACCTAGGACCTTGAAATTTTGAACAGTTAATACTGATGTCAACCCTATCTTAAATATCTACTCAACAAATTTTTAGCCCCGCCCATTTTAATTCGGGCATGAGAGGGTTAAGTTAACTTGTGCTTTAGCTTTTCATAGTGTCTGCTGTGTGAATGTTGAATGTTTCAATCTGTGATATTTCCGAAGTGTTTATTTTTTACCGAATTCGCTACAAATTGTAATATTAAAGATCTTGATTGTTAACGCTAACATGTGCATGTTGAAGAGGTAAAGAGTAATCAATATTTTGAAACAATCTTTTAATGCAAAGCGACATACACAGACTTATGTTGCTCATGCTGATCAGGAAATATTTACTTACTTTCACAAAACCATTGTACTCTTTTCCCATTTTATGGGTTCAGCGTAGAGATGGGCACGTGCTCAATATTTTTCACTCAGCCCAATATGGGACAACACGTAAATAACCAATATTTTGTTTTCTTACAGCTAGACCGCAGTCTAGTGGAAAGCTACGGTTGAAAGCAACTGGGCTAGTGTAAGTATTGCTGTGGATCAGATAAATGTATAATAAGAAGTATCTTTTTGTTGGTTTGTTTAAAACAACTGGAGATTCTAAGGATTTTCTTACACATTAAATTTACATTAAAAATAAATCTGGACTTAGTTTATATAAATTTATTTTATTTTATTTTTTTAAGATAGAACTTTACATGTTTTTGCAAAGAAATAATATTACTATGTACCTATCAACCCAATACGTCTTTCGTTAAGTTGTCTGAGGAAGAAAAAAGCGGTTCGCTTGTAGCTGAACTGGCTGAAATTGCTTTAATAATTTCAGCTAAATTCTGCAACGATTTCAGGGTTTTTCAAAAAATCAATACTCGGTGTTGGGGCAGCAACTTATGGCAAATGGAAAACCACTCTGTGTTTAAACTTACACCTCAGAGAAATAAGTGTATGTGCAATCACATCTATGGTAAAAATTTGTTTTGAGCAAAACGAATAAAGCCAAGTATATTTTCACTCAATAGCATGAACGCACTAAAACGTGCGCAAGAATATTATACAGTACGACCTCGGTTAACTCAACCTATTACAATTTGGCCAGTTGCCAAAACTGAGGTGAAATTTTCTGGTGGCCACGAGACCTTTTTTAATAAAAAGAAAGAAAGATTAAATCGAATCAGACTGTTTCTTTTTTAATAGAAAGCTGCCTTCGGTTACCTTTAAATTAAATTGAATCAGACTGTGTTTAAAGCAAGAACTTTATACTGTTTTATTTATTTTTTGAATAATTAAGAAAATGGCGTACACAGAGAAAAAAAAAATTTAGAACAAATGTTCTTAATTTTTCAGACTTTTCGTTCTTATTTTTTTGGTATTAAAATACGAACGGCGTTCTTAAAACATGTTCTTAATTTTGATTTTGTTCTTAAATTATGAACATACGTTCTTGATATAAGAGCCGTATGTTTATATTGGTCCATTATGAGAACATTGGTTCTTAATTTGGTACAAATAGAATCAATTTCGTTCTATTTGTACCAAATTAAGAACACTGTTCATAAAATGTGAACGCATTTACCACCCGAAGCTGAGCCGAAGTTTCATTGGTTAACATTAAACTTAACTGCGAACGGAATTAGTTCGGCAACAGCGCATAGCTAAGGCATCCGCGTGGTAATCGAGAGGTCTCTCAGGTTCGAATCTCGGCAAAGGCATTGAAGTTTCGTTATCGGTAAGAGTATACAGTATACAAATTAATTTAATTTATATTTAAAATATTTCTCTAGCATATTGAAGCTATTAATTATTATTAACCATTAACAAAACAGCTATATTCAGTACTATACTTAAAATATCTCCCCCATTGCCGCAATGCGTTATATAACAATATTATAGTAGCTTATATCTGTACTAGAATTATCCACCAACTAAGAGTCTCAATTAAAAGTGTTAAAAAATAAAATTTTTTTTTAAAGACAACAACTAATGCTATTTAAAATTCAAGCAGCAATTGTTCTTAAATTAAGAACCAATGTTATCATATTAAGAACGGTTTCAAGAACATTTCGTTATTTTCGGTCTTAAAAATTCCGTTCTTAATTTAAGAAAACCGTTCTTATATCAAGAAAATCCGTGCTTAGGCAGTTACTGTCAACGGATGTTCTTGATTTTGCACTAGCGAGAACGGATTTTTTTTCTCTGTGTATGTACTTTTTACAATTTCTTTAGAAATAGGCAAATCACGCTCTCTTTGTTTTAGAAACCACGCGTACAATGATTTCTCCATATTATAATTTTCTCAAGCATGTAAAAAAAAGAAGACGAAAGAAAAGTGGTAAAAACGAACTTAAACATACGATTTCCTTAGGAAGTTGCATTAAATGAGGAAATTTTTTTTTTTAAGTTGCGTTTACAGAGTCAACAGTGTTAAGAATTAGGGTGTTGCAATAATCGAGGAGTTCCGTGTAACGAGGGTTGCGTTAACCGAGGTCGTACTGTATTATAATGTGAGATGTCCTAAAGTTTCCTTTAATTTTTCGAAAATTATTCTTTTTATGTATTTCGGGGTGCTTTTTCGAATAACACTCTATGTTCTAACCTTTTTATCGAAATGCCAATAGTTTTTGCGAAGCGAGAAAGACATGAACAAATTTTGTACGTATTTTATTAAATGCTTTATGCAAATTAAAATTAAGTACTTTTGCGAGCACCCCAAATAACTACTATAACAGAAAAGCTTAGTTTTGGGTATGTGAAAAGCAATCGAATTGAAAGAATACCTTTTATATAAAACAAGTAGGAAAGCGAGATAAAAATATTTTGAAAGTAAATTTAAAACAATCCGAGAAACAATATGTAAGCTACAGGTGCATTTTCTCTCTCTCTCTCTCTCTCTCTCTCTTTCGCTATCGCTCTCTTTTTATATTTCAATTTGTATTTCTTTTGTACTCCCTTGTTAACGAGTTAAAGGTTCGTTTGAGCTGTCTGCCGATTCTGTTACTGATTTCAGTTTACGTTTGTTCGTTGTATATTTTTTTCGGACTTGTCCTGGATTCTTGAACCTTTGCTTCTTTAACTGTGTTTTTTGTTTGTGCGCTTTCCGGGCTGAGAGTGCTGAGAATGCAAAAAACAGACGGCCTTTGTATTGTGACTGTGACTATTTCAACGTAGGCATCTCTAACCGCTTTTTCTTCTCTGCTGGGAAATTTTCGAAATTTTTTTGTAGCTCTCAACTTGTTTATTTTGTGGCACCCTTACAGAGAAGATGTGACCTTTTTTAGGACTTGAAATTTTTATTATATACATCTATATATATTTATATGTATACATGTGAAAAAGGGTATATTGAGTTTGTCATGAATCTGTATCGCCTTAAAGGAATGATTAGAGACTCCATAAACCATATATCAAAATGATCAGGACGAGCTCAGGAATTGATTCCGGCGTGTCCGTTCGTCCGTCCGTCTGTCTGTTTCGACACGATTTCCGGCCAAACTGCTGAACCGATCTTGATGAAACTTTCACAGATTGCTTTGATCATGTTGGGTTTGTTCACTATGAAATTTCATCCCGATCGGAGCATTCTACGACATAGCCACCGTACAAATTTACCGTATCGTACTATCAATTGTTGTTGCTGCCGTGAAAAAAAAAGAATCCACGTGTGAAGGGTATCATAGTCTTGGCAAAGCCTAAATTAACTATGCGGCACTTGCTTTTTTTTGTGTCTGGCAACAAAACTGCAATTGACAGTGAAACTGGATACATGAGTGAGTATTCATACATATACAACTGCGAAAATTAAATATATAATATATATATATAATATAATATAATATATAAATAAATCCAAAAAAACAAACATCAAGTTTTGCAATTTCTTCAAGTAAGTATTTTTTTTATCAATGCTTAGAGTTTCCCCTAAACTCAGAGTATAAGTTTTTACAGATACTATGGTTGAAACATTTATTTTATTTTTTTGTTTTCAAAAACTGGTAAAATTTGCCATAAGAAATAATATCGAAAAAACTAATGCAATCTTCGGAAAAATAGTTATTTTTACCAAATCAACCTTATAAAATAATGTTAGTATTATATTTGACAACTTATTACTGTTATTTCGATCATTGAGGAGTAATTTGGCCAACATTTAATGATAATTGGTCTTAAAATGCACTGTCAAGTTAAAAAAGAATGAAATTATGAAAATATTTATATAAGTAATTTTGAGAATCTCACAGAACAGTTGGTCGATTGGTTAGGTTTTCGATTAAAATAATGCAAAACACTAAAAAAACTGTAAATAATGGGCAAATACAAATGATTAATATTGTGTTTTAAACTAGTTTCATGACAAAAAGTTGATTTGCCACAGCAATTGAGGTCTTTTAAGGACTGCAACAGAGCAACGAAATATCCTAAATGCTAGTGCGATAGCGCAAAACATTACTTATATCTCAGAGAACATTATTTACAACCCTGATGCTATTGGAAATGCAAATTTTTTAAGTTCCACTCGATAAATCAATATTTTTCAAAAGCCAAAAAGAAGTGAAACAAATTGGCTAAATTGGTAAAAATATGCTTGGTGGAATATTTTATGGTCAGATGCTATTAAGGTCGCAATGATTGTTAAAAATTACTTTGGGCCTTCTCTAAAGCATATTTTGAGCAATCATACCGAACTTCGCAGCTGACCATGAAATATTCCTCGGCTGGTCAATTTACATCAGTTTTCTCAACTTCTTTTTGGATTTTGAAAATTATTTATAAGACGAACTTCAAAAACTGGCATTTCCATTAACTTCTGGGAATTATATATTGTTTACTGAGTTATTAGCAACTGCTCTAGCAGATCCACTTTTTGTCAAGAAAATAGTTCACAACACATTAACAATCACTTGTATTTACCCTCTATTAATAGCTTTGAAAACCTAACCAATCGACCAACTTTTCTGTGAGATTTTCAAAATTACATATATCAACTTTTTGAGAGTTTCGTTATTTTTTTAAATTGAAAGTGCATTTTAAGACCAATTATTATTAAATGTTGGCCTATTTACTCCTCAATGATCGAAATAACAGTAATAAGTTGTCAAATATAATAATAACATTATTTTATAAAGGTTGATTTGGTAAAAATAACGATTTTTCCGAAGATTGCATTAGTTTTTTCGCTATTATTTCTTATGCCAGATTTTACCACTTTTTGAAAAAAAAAAAAAAAAATGTTTCAACCATAGTATCTGTAAGAACTTATTCTCTGAATTTAGGGGAAACTCTAAGCATTGATAAAAAAATACTCACTTGAAGAAATTGCAAAGCTAGATGTTTGTTTTTTTAGACTGTATTAAAAAATTTGTTAAGTGATACTATTTTGCTTTTTGTCGCAGTTGAATGTCCATGTTAAAATAGGGTGGCTTCAACATGAAATGCACGATTAGGTATATTAATGTTAAGCGGGTTTGATATCTTGCTGCTTGTTTGATTGCTGGGAAAACTTGTGCCCGTTTGCCCATTCCGTCTCGTTGCCACACGAGCACTGGTTGCAAGCACATAACGGAAGTGCTGCCAAGGGCGCAACTTCAACCGCTGCAGCCGAAGCGAAAGCCGAACTAGCAAACGACAACAACATCGTCACGACTCAAAATCCACGAAGTAGTGCACGAATGAGTCTGCCAATTGGGCAACGCGTGTGCTTGGCAACATTTTGTGCAAAGAACATGTTGATGCAAGCTGCTTGCTTGTTGAGCAACATTTGTTGCCAGTCAATGGGCAAATGAATGACTGGACCATTAGTAATTATTACGCCAATTCTTGTTGCATCTCGTTCTTGCTCTCTGCCTGCTGTTACTGTTGCTACTGCTACTGCTGCATCATCAGATACATCACATCATGTCACGTCACGTTCATTTGCAACTAACGATGCAAAATTCGCTAAAGGAATTATGAGAGTGGCGCCCAGCAAGGACAAAGTTTGTTAGCAACAATAGCTTTTCTTTTAGCCCTAGCTCTTGTTCCACTTTCCATCACCATCATCATCATCATCAACATCATTAGCATTAGCATTAGCAGCATTATCATTAGCTTACTTCATTATGTTAATCATCTGTGTTTAAAAAAAAAAATTTTTCTGGCTTGTTTGTCTGTGCCTCGACAGCCGCCCCTTTGGCTTGGGATTAGTTTCAGTTGCAGTTGATGTTGCAGTTACAGTTAACTAAGTGCAGCTTGAGTTTATTCCTCCCTCAACTTTACTGCACCCGCTACCCTAGACCCCTATTCCTTCTAAAATTCAACTTTCGCTTGTTATGGCAAGTTGCTTTTTTTATTCACAAAGCGATTCCATTCCCATAGCTGATGATGTGCATGTCAAAGCGTTGACAATCTGATGACGATTCTGGCCATGATGATTCCGGCTAATTGACTCAAACTTAGCTCTCAATCACAAACAAAATAGGAGTTTGAACATAAGAAAAAAATTCTGTGAAAGTATATAAAGATCGCCGAGACTATAGTGAAACACTATATGATACAACAGCTAAAAACAAGAAGAAACGTTGCAGTCGGACCCAACCGACTACGGTATACTCGATACCAGAAAACCGGTAAAAACAGGCCAGATTGCAAAGGGGTACGGATGCGGCAGAGGCCTGCCTTCAAGATTCTCCGATGCAGATGGGGATTCCACCAGCTGTCTTCGTTGCAAATTTGGTGACTCTAGCTCAAAATTTGTAAAAGGTGGAAAAGGGGCGCTGGGGGCGTTAAGGGTGGGTGTGGCATCCAAATATTTCATGCAGATCTTTGTGGAATGTCAATTTCTATCTTCATTACAAATTTTTTTAATCTAGCTCGAAGTTTGTAAAATGTGGGGAAAGGGAGCTTTGGGCGGTATGGGTGGGTGTGGCATCCAAATTTTTGATGCACATCTTTGTGGAATGTCAATTGCTATCTTCATACCAAATTTGGTGGCTCTAGCTCAAAGTTTGTATAAAGTGGGGAAAGGGGGGCTGCGGGCGGTATGGTTGGGCGTGGCATCCAAATTTTTGCTGCAGATCCTTGTGGAATGTCAAATGCTACCTTCCTAACAAATTTGGTGACTCTAGCTCAAAGTTTGTAAAAGTGGTGAAAGGGGGGCTGGGGGCGGTATGGTTGGGCGTGGTATTCAAATTTTTGGTGCCGATCTATGTGGGATGTCAATTGCTATCTTCATACCAAAGTTGGTGACTCTAGCTCAAAAATTGTAAAAAGTGGGGAAAGGGGGGCTGGGGGCGGTATGGGTGGGCGTGGTATCCAAATTTTTGCTGCAGATCTTTTTGGAATGTCAATTGCTATATTCATACCACATTTGGTGACTCTAGCTTAAAGTTTGTAAATGGTGGCGAAAAGGGGGCGAAATGAGTGGGCGTGGCTCCAAAACTTTGATGCAGATTTTTGGGGGTCATTGCCAGCTATCATCCTACCAAATTTGGTGTCTCTAGCTTCACAACTCTGGAAGATACACGCACTCCCGCTTTTGAAGAAGCGTTGGGGCAGATGGGGGTGGATACGGCGGTATTGGTGGGCGTGGCATCCAAACTTTTGATGCAGGTTTTTGGGTATCATCATCACCTATCTTGGCACCAAATTTGGTGGCTATAGCTCAAAAACTGTGGGAGATATAGGCTTTTTGGACTTTGAAATGCGGGGGGATGGGGGCGGAATGGGTAGGCGTGGCTCGAAAATTTTTGCTGCAGTTTTTTGGTGGTTGCTTGTAGCTTTTTTCTTCACCAAATTTGGTAGTTCTAGCTGTAAGGATGTGCGAAATATGTGGATTTGTCGGTTTTGAGTTATCGAATTTATCGATTTGCCAGCTCCCCAGTTGTCGTATAACCCCCATCTTGACACTTTAATTTACTATCTCATAGATAAAGAGAATTGGAAAGTTTCAAGTCTCTAGCTTGAAGGGTGTGGAAAAAAGTTGCGTTCATACAGACGGACGGACGGACAGACGGACAGACGGACATTGCACAAACCCAATATACTCTTTACCTTCGGTATCGAGTATAAACACAAAGGAAATGCTGATTGTTGTTTCAACGATTAGTGGCTGCTGTAAAACTCAAGTTGATGGATGTGTGTTGGCAATTGATGTCTAATTGATTTTTATACTCGATATCTTAGTAAAGAGTGTATTGGTTTTGCGCAATGTCCGTCATGTTACCTGCCCATCTGTCCGTCTGCCTGTCTGTATGAACGTAACTTTTTTTGAGACTTGAAACTTTGCAAAAATCTTTTTCTATCTTCGGGATAGATGAAGTGTCAAGATTGGGGTTCTACGCTTACTGGGACCCATATTCTTAAAGATAAAACTTGCGAATTTGGTAAGGAAATAGCTACTAGTGCCTCTCAACAAAGTGCACCAAACATTTTGGAGCTACTCTCACACATTTCACCTCCCCCCCTCTCATCATTTTGAAATCAAAAAGGCTTATATCTTCCACAGGTTTTGAGCTAGAGCCTCGAAACTTGGTTCCAAGATAGGCGATGATGTCTCCAAAAAAACAGCATCAAAACTTTGGTTACTACTCCCCCCCCTCTCCCTTCACCACCCTAGCCGCACCCAGCCACCCTAACAGCTCGATAAAAACGGGAATGCATGTATCTTTCTCAGTTTTTAAGCTAGAGTCACCAAATTTGGTAGGAAGATAGAAAGTAACGACTCCCAAAAAATGAATGAAAAAAAAAATCTTGGACCACGCCCACCCAAACCAGTTCAACGGTTCATGATTGATGCTTAATGCATGTTCAATGATTGATAAAAGGCTCCTGGTGGATTTTGATGATTGCCTTATTATTTACAACACCATAGATTCTTAATTAATATGTAGTGGGTATCTTGTAATAAGTTAAATTTATTGTATGTTAGATTGATGACTTATAAGTGTGCAATTATTGAGGAATGGGTGCTTGGCTGTTAACTTAGATTGAACATTTGATTTATACTGAATGGTTATTGCAATGCATGCTTGAGACATGCCTGATGAATGCTTCTTACACTCAATAAGAAAAATGTTTGCAAATTATAGAAATACACTTAAAACATATACTATATGGACAACTCTGCTTCAAGTAAAAATCATTTTGCTGAAATTAAGTTGGCACGTTAAAATTATCAAACACACAGCCGTATGAAACCAATATAAAGTGTCTGAGACTGGGTCTGGACCAAGTAAACAAGTTAGTGGAGAAGAGGGGGCTACAGCTGAATATCTTGAGATTCAATTGGCAAGCGAAGTGACAGAATGGTCGACACTTCGAACCAAAACTGTGATTGCACCACGTGAAAATCGACTGAAACTGAAAACGGCAACGAAACGGCAATCGAAATCTGAAATCCAAATCTGTATCCGCATCCGTATCCCACGTATAATCATCATAATAGCGAATTATATATGATAATAAAATATTTCGTGTTCAAACTACGCAAAATCTTGCCAACTAACAAAGAACGGGTGAGCGTGTGTGTGCTTGTGTATGTTTGTGTGTATGTATATGTATGAATGTATATTTTCAATAGAAAATGCGTACGTGTTGGTGATAGTCCAGATATTTATAATAACCCCTCTTCCAACTCTGGTGCTAGCTACATTCGGCTGCTTGCTTTAAGATCGCCTTCAGTTGACTTTAAGGCCATGCCACGCCAAAATTCTCGCCCTGTTCTTGTCTCGATTGTATATACATATATATATATATATATAAACATATATATATATATGTATATTTATGTACATGCACACAGCGTGACAATGGACCGTTTCTTAATCAATCGTCTGCGTGACTGTGACTGCAGCACTGCTCTATGGCTGCCACCCCCACCTCAATCATTCCCCCCCCCCCCCCTATCAACCCCTTTGGCTGGCTTTGTGCTTGGGACCCGGTCCACTTTGCGAGTTGATTTTGTCACCAGTCAACTGCTTTCTCAGTCGGCATCTTTTGTGCGCTGCATGCAAAATGAGTCTACAAGACGCGCCGGAAAATCAAATGTTTTGCAAGACCTTGAGTGAACCAACCATACCCCCTATCTGACCCCATCGCATCCCATTCTATCTGTATCGCTTTGTATCAAATCCGGTTTCCGGAGCACTCGCCAACATCGCATTCCATTGCCGATGCGTGTGTTATCCATATCGATATCCTTGGCCAAAATTAAGAATTTCAATTTCTTGGCATAAATTAGCTTTAGCATCAGGATCAGCTTTTGCACTGCTTCGATGAGATGCTTTGCCATTGCCATTGCGTGATTCTAGGCCAAAACAAGCTAAAAGCCTTTTTAGCCTCCCAACGAATGCTGCGCCAAGTCAATTTGCAACTTTCGCCCGGCCACCGCAACCAGCAGCAACAAAAGCACCAAAAGCACCAAAAGCATCCAAAGCAGCTGAAGCAACGTTAAACTTCGCTTTTTTTTTGTGGTGGTGGTGGAGAGGGGGTATGGCAAACGGCAAAGTGTTCATTTCCTTTTGTGTGGCAGTTCTGTTCAGCTTCCGCTTCGCATACATCTTGAAACTGGGGAAGAGGGGGCAAGTAAGTTGTTTGTGGAGAAAGGGGCAACTTGGGGTGTTAGCTCTTTAAGTGGCGCTGTCGCGTCGTCTGTGTCGCTGCGGCTAGGTTCAAAGTTCAAAGCGAACATTTCGATTTTCGCCATTAATTAACGTTAGTAAATTAGCGGCGCAGCTGCATTTGCCACAGAGCAGCTGCAACAACAACAACAACTTCAAAATAGCTAGGTAAAGGACTTCTTCAAGTCCAAGTCGAAGTCACAGCTGCTGATGTTACTGCCTCTGTACGGGTGTCGAGTTTATTGATTCGCAATCAACGACGGCCGCATTTGATATACTCTACGCTTGGTTTGGGGTTAAGGGTCGATATTTGTAAAACTTTTTACATTTTACTCCCGGCAATCACAAATCGCTGCTTAATAAACAACAGAAACGATGTCAATTAATTGGCTTTATGCCAGTAAAAGTCTCTGAACCTCAGATGTGCAGCTAATTGAAAGGTCCATAAGCTATGGCCGGGTGACCCTAAGATTTGTGATCCAGCTACGTGTTCATATGTCTATTGACTGGTTGGATGTTTTGAACTCAGCTTAAACTCTTAATGATTAATTAACTAAGGGTGCACTGATTGCAAAATAATCAAGTATTTCTAACTTAAATACCAACATTTGGAACATGATATGAGAAATCTTAGTACAGAATTATTGAAGTCGAAACTATAGCTCTTGATTCAAGTCGATATTTTAAGTTCGTGTACACTTTAAAATTAAATCAAGTTCTTCTCGTCTTGGTTCAAGTTTTTCATGAACTTAATTTAAGTAAGTGTGTATTAGCAAGAAAAAAGGCTCAAGTCGGGAGAGCCCGACTAGAAGATACCCTGAACCCAGATGCAATAAATATATTACATTTGTACAAGACTTTGGTATACTGACTTAACTTCAATCGATTAAGCTCGATATCTCCGGTGTTTCTCAACCGATTTGAACGAAATTTCCGAAAAGTTCTATCGTTAACCATTACTTCAACCCTCATTTTTAGATTTTCCAAATTCGATATTTTAGTGTTATCGACTCCATGTGTATATCGGATTCCAGAATATTTAGTTCAAACAAACTTGTTCTGCTGGTATAGGAGAACTTAAATTCAAAATCTGAAGTCTCTAGCTCTTGTAGTCTCTGAGATCCGCGCGTTCATACAGACGGACAGACGAACAGACAGACGGACAGACAGACGGACAGACGGACATGGCTATATCGTCTCGGCTGTTGATGCTGATCAAGAATATATATACTTTATGGGGTCGGAGATGCTTCCTTCTGCCTGTTACATACTTTTGCACAAAACCATTATACCCTTTTAACTATTTTATGGGTTAAGGGTATAAATATGTGATTTCATAAAAATTTTGAATTGAGAGTTTTGATTCTTAATTCAAGATTTTGTATACTTGACCTAATTATGACAACTCATAGTTATTAATACCTACAAATTGTAAGATCCAAAACTCGCTCAAATATATTTTTTTTCATCTAGAAATGTATGAAATTAGAAATAAACTAATCACATACAATTCAGCAACAAAAAAAAATTGTATAAAAAGCCGTTTTTTAAATTTAAAACCCCCAATTGCGTACTTGATTTCAGTACTTTTGAAATAATACTCAATTTCAGTTAATTTTAATTAAAGAACTATAACTCTCGTTACCGAAGTTAAAGAGTATTTGTTTTGTGCAATTACCGTCACTGTGTCCGTCCGTCAGTCTGTATGTTTGCAACTTTTTTTCACAACCTTAAAGCTCGAGACTTGAAACTTTCGCATTCTCTTTATTTATAGCATAGTGAATAAAAATGTCAAGATTGGGGTTCTACGATAGCTGGGGGGCTAGCAAATCGATAGATTCGATAACTCAAAACTGATAAATCGACATATATATGTATATATACATAGAACTACCAAATTTGGTAAGAAGATAGCTACTAGCAACCCCAAAAAAAACTGCATCAAAAATTTGGATGCCACACCCACCCATACCGCCCCAGCCCCACTTTCCCCACCTTTTAGAAACTTTGAGCGAGAGTCACCAAGTTTGGAAGGAAGATGGCTGGTGGCATCCCCATCTGCATCGGAGAATCTTTAAGGCAGCGTACACCCCTGCCGCATCCGTACCCCTTTGCAATCATGCCTCTTATTACCGGTTTTAATACTGGTAACGAGTATGAGTATACTGCAGTCGGTTGGGTCCGACTGCAACGTTTCCAAATGTTTTTACATGATTTAAGTATTTTTATACTTAATTCAAGTATTTTATACTTGAGTAAAGGTTATTATGCCCTTTCTATAATTCCGTACTTAAATCAAGAATATTATAGAATAGCGAATTCTCAATTCAACTACATTTTAACTGAATTTTAGCACGGCTTTTTCTGTCAGTGAAGCTATATATATTTTCATATAACTTAAACACAAAGCTGTTGCTGCTGTTGCTTCCTAACCTTTCTCGAAGACCTAATTACTACATCATCATACTCACTTGGAAAGCTAGGGAGCCTATAGCAGCATAATGACAGCTTTGAAAAACATCAGTATGGTATAATAATAATAATGTTCCTGGAAACGATAGGATTTGTTAAGCCACACTGAAGGCAGTGCCAGTTTAGTTGCTTTTAAGCATAACGCTGATTAAGAACGCAATGCAATTCTTATAATTTATAAACCAGGCTTATTGGCCAATAAGACTTCTGCCCTTTATGTAAAAATCATGCGACAATACGAAGTCTTGCCGGAGTTCAGCCATCCGCCTTTCAGAACCCCTACCAATTGGGTTTACTATTTACACACTGTACATGTATTGTTAAGGTTCAATGTTTAATTAATATAAAACAAAAGCAAAAATCAGAAATCTCTTCTTCTCTTCTTTTTATATTTGAGAAACACCGGAGATATCGAATTGAATCTATTGAAGTTAAGTCAGGACAGCAAAGTCTTTTATAAATTTATTATATTTATTGCAACTGCGTTCAAGGTATCTTCTAGTCGGGCTCTCCCGACTAGAGCCTTTGAACTTGTTTTTTAATAAAATTCTTTTTATAGATAAAAAAATTTAGCTCAAACTTTCAGTATTCTACCTGGTTAAACGATACACTTGAAAGTAATCGGCACCCTCTCAAAGTTCAATGGATGTTTATGTATTGATATGGCTCATGGGATTTGCGTGCTTTCATCCTGTTATCGAATCAAATGAAGAAGCAGAAGCCTAATTGCAAAGTGTTTTATTTGAAAAATGCTCAGCAATATATTATTGAAGCTTTTCACGCGTCCAAACTCATCAGCAAAATGTGTGCACGACACCAGAAACGCAGATAGCAACAGCTGTTGATGCTATTGTTTACGTTGTTGCTGCTACTGATGATAATCAGTTGTGGAAAAGCAGTGGCGACATTGACAAACTGACATTAAAGACGCATCAGAATCTATCAAAATCAGAAAATCGGAAAGACGCGCTAATAGGAAAAGTTGCGGGCACAACAGAAGGCCGGTGATTACATTTCCAAATACTCTCCGCTGCTGGCCAGATATAACGATTTTCGCATGCAATATGTAACACATTGAACATAATAAATATCAAAACTAAATATTTAGCAGTCCATTGAAAATATCACTTACATATGTAGGAAACATGTGATGTTTAATGAATGTTTTGAGTAACATTAATGATCCTAGAGATGAACTTATGCCTTTGCCAAAAATAGCCAGTCAAACTAAGTGCTTTAAGAAATGTATAGTATGTATTTCTAATAACATGCTGTTAAGATTTTCTTTGATTTGGAATTACATTTCAAATATTTATTAAACATCTGAAATAAATAAATAAAATTGTTTTGTAAATATAAACATGTTATTTTTCTTGACGTTATTTGTGTCACTGTTGTCATGGCAGTTGTTGTTTTTGTGTGAACGCTGCAAGTTGCATGTTGCATTTACCTTTTGCATGATATGTAGAGCTGCCAATGCTGGAGCACAAAAATGATAATTAAATGCCATCGCGTTGAATGACTGAGCGAATGAGTCAGTAAATGAGTGAACCACTGAGTGCATGAGTGAATGACTGAATGACTGTGTTTGTTTTTGGACCCTATCTCAACTTGATGTCCTGCTGGTTGGTATGCTGCAAGACTTTGTTATGGCCGTTTACAGCGTCTTTATTTACCCGCCGAGCCTCGCAGCTTCATTTCTCTGTAACTCCAACTCCAACTTCAGTTTGGACTCAGACTCAGACTTTGACTGCAGCTTTAGCAGCAGGAGCTGCTTCCATTCGTACACTGAGACTTTCAGACTTTTCGTTCTTATTTTTTTGGTATTAAAATACGAACGGCGTTCTTAAAACATGTTCTTAATTTTGATTTTGTTCTTAAATTATGAACATACGTTCTTGATTTAAGAACCGTATGTTTATATTGGTCCATTACAAGAACATTGGTTCTTAATTTGGTACAAATAGAACCAATTTTGTTCTATTTGTACCAAATTAAGAACACTGTTCATAAAATGTGAACGCATTTACCACCCGAAGCTGAGCCGAAGTTTCATTGGTTAACATTAAACTTAACTGCGAACGGAATTAGTTCGGCAACAGCGCATAGCTAAGGCATCCGCGTGGTAATCGAGAGGTCTCTCAGGTTCGAATCTCGGCAAAGGCATTGAAGTTTCGTTATCGGTAAGAGTATACAGTATACAAATTAATTTAATTTATATTTAAAATATTTCTCTAGCATATTGAAGCTATTAATTATTATTAACCATTAACAAAACAGCTATATTCAGTACTATACTTAAAATATCTCCCCCATTGCCGCAATACGTTACATAACAATATTATAGTAGCTTATACATATCTTTACTAGAATTACACACCAATTAGAGAGAGTCTCATGATACTGAATTCAAAGTGTTGAAAAAATTAAACAACAACTAATGCTAGTCTAAATTCAAGCACCAATTGTTCTTAAATTAAGAACCAATGTTATCATATTAAGAACGGTTTCAAGAACATTTCGTTATTTTCGGTCTTAAAAATTCCGTTCTTAATTTAAGAAAACCGTTCTTATATCAAGAAAATCCGTGCTTAGGCAGTTATTGGCAACGGATGTTCTTGATTTTGCACTAGCGAGAACGGATTTTTTTCTCTGTGTACTGCATTTTCATCTGTGCTTCTGCATACTTAATGCATTTGCATTTTCATTTCCATTTTATTGCATTGCTTTAGTTTTGACCGTCAGACCGTCGACTGTCTTCTAAACTTGCGCTTAGCTTTCAGCCAGAATCTTAACCACCTTCCCTTTCTCTCTCTCTTTCTGCCACCAGTGGTCATTAGTAGTAGGTGAATGGCGGTTCTACCCTAAAGGGATGCCGACAATTTATGACCCCATTAATTTTATGACCCTTTTATCGCCCCCTTGATCTTTGACCCTTTTTTTTAACACTTTTATTACCCCCTTCCATATCATAATTTATGACTCTTTTTCCCACGATCGTATCCCTCCTTTGATTAGCCTAATGTGGAGAACAAAGGATTTACATTCCTAGACCAGCACTTTACCAGCAGCATCTGTGAGAATTAGTGATCAAAGGATTTGGAGTCAAGTGCGCGCCTGTTAAACCTGCGTTGCATTATACACCTGCAAACAGGTGAACAGATTTGGCTATTTACCTAATTAGTGTTAGAGTCAATTGTGCGCCTCTTTGACGTGCGTGGCATTGTAAATCTGTTTATGGTCATGAGGTGCAGTGTGCACAGGAAGAAAGGATAGATAAGGTAGAGTCGAGAGGGCGCCTGTTTGAC
>JARNME010000029.1:0-94882 GCA_030179655.1 Scaptomyza flava
CTGCATTTAAGAAATTACATTTAAATAAATTCGATTTTTGGTCATATTCATGTTAAAATTTTATAAACAAAAATTGACTTGGGCATTGGTAAAAATCTTTCGACTTCCACAACTTCCTCAAAAGTGACCCGATTTTCAAAAGCAATAGCTTAAAATTCATGGTTTGGCTTCAAGAATAAAACTGCATTTAAGAAATTACATTTAAATAAAATTCGATTTTTGGTCATATTCATGTTAAAATTTTATAAACAAAAATTGACTTGGGCATTGGTAAAAATCTTTCGACTTCCACAACTTCCTCAAAAGTGACCCGATTTTCAAAAGCAATAGCTTAAAATTCATGGTTTGGCTTCAAGAATAAAACTGCATTTAAGAAATTACATTTAAATAAAATTCGATTTTTGGTCATATTCATGTTAAAATTTTATAAACAAAATTGACTTGGGCATTGGTAAAAATCTTTCGACTTCCACAACTTCCTCAAAAGTGACCCGATTTTCAAAAGCAATAGCTTAAAATTCATGGTTTGGCTTCAAGAATAAAACTGCATTTAAGAAATTACATTTAAATAAAATTCGATTTTTGGTCATATTCATGTTAAAATTTTATAAACAAAAATTGACTTGGGCATTGGTAAAAATCTTTCGACTTCCACAACTTCCTCAAAAGTGACCCGATTTTCAAAAGCAATAGCTTAAAATTCATGGTTTGGCTTCTACAATAAAACTGCATTTAAGAAATTACATTTAAATAAAATTCGATTTTTGGTCATATTCATGTTAAAATTTTATAAACAAAATTGACTTGGGCATTGGTAAAAATCTTTCGACTTCCACAACTTCCTCAAAAGTGACCCGATTTTCAAAAGCAATAGCTTAAAATTCATGGTTTGGCTTCTAGAATAAAACTGCATTTAAGAAATTACATTTAAATAAAATTCGATTTTTGGTCATATTCATGTTAAAATTTTATAAACAAAAATTGACTTGGGCATTGGTAAAAATCTTTCGACTTCCACAACTTCCTCAAAAGTGGCCCGATTTTCAAAAGCAATAGCTTAAAATTCATGGTTTGGCTTCAAGAATAAAACTGCATTTAAGAAATTACATTTAAATAAAATTCGATTTTTGGTCATATTCATGTTAAAATTTTATAAACAAAAATTGACTTGGGCATTGGTAAAAATCTTTCGACTTCCACAACTTCCTCAAAAGTGACCCGATTTTCAAAAGCAATAGCTTAAAATTCATGGTTTGGCTTCAAGAATAAAACTGCATTTAAGAAATTACATTTAAATAAAATTCGATTTTTGGTCATATTCATGTTAAAATTTTATAAACAAAATTGACTTGGGCATTGGTAAAAATCTTTCGACTTCCACAACTTCCTCAAAAGTGACCCGATTTTCAAAAGCAATAGCTTAAAATTCATGGTTTGGCTTCAAGAATAAAACTGCATTTAAGAAATTACATTTAAATAAAATTCGATTTTTGGTCATATTCATGTTAAAATTTTATAAACAAAAATTGACTTGGGCATTGGTAAAAATCTTTCGACTTCCACAACTTCCTCAAAAGTGACCCGATTTTCAAAAGCAATAGCTTAAAATTCATGGTTTGGCTTCAAGAATAAAACTGCATTTAAGAAATTACATTTAAATAAAATTCGATTTTTGGTCATATTCATGTTAAAATTTTATAAACAAAAATTGACTTGGGCATTGGTAAAAATCTTTCGACTTCCACAACTTCCTCAAAAGTGACCCGATTTTCAAAAGCAATAGCTTAAAATTCATGGTTTGGCTTCAAGAATAAAACTGCATTTAAGAAATTACATTTAAATAAAATTCGATTTTTGGTCATATTCATGTTAAAATTTTATAAACAAAAATTGACTTGGGCATTGGTAAAAATCTTTCGACTTCCACAACTTCCTCAAAAGTGACCCGATTTTCAAAAGCAATAGCTTAAAATTCATGGTTTGGCTTCAAGAATAAAACTGCATTTAAGAAATTACATTTAAATAAAATTCGATTTTTGGTCATATTCATGTTAAAATTTTATAAACAAAAATTGACTTGGGCATTGGTAAAAATCTTTCGACTTCCACAACTTCCTCAAAAGTGACCCGATTTTCAAAAGCAATAGCTTAAAATTCATGGTTTGGCTTCAAGAATAAAACTGCATTTAAGAAATTACATTTAAATAAAATTCGATTTTTGGTCATATTCATGTTAAAATTTTATAAACAAAATTGACTTGGGCATTGGTAAAAATCTTTCGACTTCCACAACTTCCTCAAAAGTGACCCGATTTTCAAAAGCAATAGCTTAAAATTCATGGTTTGGCTTCAAGAATAAAACTGCATTTAAGAAATTACATTTAAATAAAATTCGATTTTTGGTCATATTCATGTTAAAATTTTATAAACAAAAATTGACTTGGGCATTGGTAAAAATCTTTCGACTTCCACAACTTCCTCAAAAGTGACCCGATTTTCAAAAGCAATAGCTTAAAATTCATGGTTTGGCTTCAAGAATAAAACTGCATTTAAGAAATTACATTTAAATAAAATTCGATTTTTGGTCATATTCATGTTAAAATTTTATAAACAAAAATTGACTTGGGCATTGGTAAAAATCTTTCGACTTCCACAACTTCCTCAAAAGTGACCCGATTTTCAAAAGCAATAGCTTAAAATTCATGGTTTGGCTTCAAGAATAAAACTGCATTTAAGAAATTACATTTAAATAAAATTCGATTTTTGGTCATATTCATGTTAAAATTTTATAAACAAAAATTGACTTGGGCATTGGTAAAAATCTTTCGACTTCCACAACTTCCTCAAAAGTGACCCGATTTTCAAAAGCAATAGCTTAAAATTCATGGTTTGGCTTCAAGAATAAAACTGCATTTAAGAAATTACATTTAAATAAAATTCGATTTTTGGTCATATTCATGTTAAAATTTTATAAACAAAAATTGACTTGGGCATTGGTAAAAATCTTTCGACTTCCACAACTTCCTCAAAAGTGACCCGATTTTCAAAAGCAATAGCTTAAAATTCATGGTTTGGCTTCAAGAATAAAACTGCATTTAAGAAATTACATTTAAATAAAATTCGATTTTTGGTCATATTCATGTTAAAATTTTATAAACAAAAATTGACTTGGGCATTGGTAAAAATCTTTCGACTTCCACAACTTCCTCAAAAGTGACCCGATTTTCAAAAGCAATAGCTTAAAATTCATGGTTTGGCTTCAAGAATAAAACTGCATTTAAGAAATTACATTTAAATAAAATTCGATTTTTGGTCATATTCATGTTAAAATTTTATAAACAAAATTGACTTGGGCATTGGTAAAAATCTTTCGACTTCCACAACTTCCTCAAAAGTGACCCGATTTTCAAAAGCAATAGCTTAAAATTCATGGTTTGGCTTCAAGAATAAAACTGCATTTAAGAAATTACATTTAAATAAAATTCGATTTTTGGTCATATTCATGTTAAAATTTTATAAACAAAAATTGACTTGGGCATTGGTAAAAATCTTTCGACTTCCACAACTTCCTCAAAAGTGACCCGATTTTCAAAAGCAATAGCTTAAAATTCATGGTTTGGCTTCAAGAATAAAACTGCATTTAAGAAATTACATTTAAATAAAATTCGATTTTTGGTCATATTCATGTTAAAATTTTATAAACAAAAATTGACTTGGGCATTGGTAAAAATCTTTCGACTTCCACAACTTCCTCAAAAGTGACCCGATTTTCAAAAGCAATAGCTTAAAATTCATGGTTTGGCTTCAAGAATAAAACTGCATTTAAGAAATTACATTTAAATAAAATTCGATTTTTGGTCATATTCATGTTAAAATTTTATAAACAAAAATTGACTTGGGCATTGGTAAAAATCTTTCGACTTCCACAACTTCCTCAAAAGTGACCCGATTTTCAAAAGCAATAGCTTAAAATTCATGGTTTGGCTTCAAGAATAAAACTGCATTTAAGAAATTACATTTAAATAAAATTCGATTTTTGGTCATATTCATGTTAAAATTTTATAAACAAAAATTGACTTGGGCATTGGTAAAAATCTTTCGACTTCCACAACTTCCTCAAAAGTGACCCGATTTTCAAAAGCAATAGCTTAAAATTCATGGTTTGGCTTCAAGAATAAAACTGCATTTAAGAAATTACATTTAAATAAAATTCGATTTTTGGTCATATTCATGTTAAAATTTTATAAACAAAAATTGACTTGGGCATTGGTAAAAATCTTTCGACTTCCACAACTTCCTCAAAAGTGACCCGATTTTCAAAAGCAATAGCTTAAAATTCATGGTTTGGCTTCAAGAATAAAACTGCATTTAAGAAATTACATTTAAATAAAATTCGATTTTTGGTCATATTCATGTTAAAATTTTATAAACAAAAATTGACTTGGGCATTGGTAAAAATCTTTCGACTTCCACAACTTCCTCAAAAGTGACCCGATTTTCAAAAGCAATAGCTTAAAATTCATGGTTTGGCTTCAAGAATAAAACTGCATTTAAGAAATTACATTTAAATAAAATTCGATTTTTGGTCATATTCATGTTAAAATTTTATAAACAAAAATTGACTTGGGCATTGGTAAAAATCTTTCGACTTCCACAACTTCCTCAAAAGTGACCCGATTTTCAAAAGCAATAGCTTAAAATTCATGGTTTGGCTTCAAGAATAAAACTGCATTTAAGAAATTACATTAAATAAAATTCGATTTTGGTCATATTCATGTTAAAATTTTATAAACAAAAATTGACTTGGGCATTGGTAAAAATCTTTCGACTTCCACAACTTCCTCAAAAGTGACCCGATTTTCAAAAGCAATAGCTTAAAATTCATGGTTTGGCTTCAAGAATAAAACTGCATTTAAGAAATTACATTTAAATAAAATTCGATTTTTGGTCATATTCATGTTAAAATTTTATAAACAAAAATTGACTTGGGCATTGGTAAAAATCTTTCGACTTCCACAACTTCCTCAAAAGTGACCCGATTTTCAAAAGCAATAGCTTAAAATTCATGGTTTGGCTTCAAGAATAAAACTGCATTTAAGAAATTACATTTAAATAAAATTCGATTTTTGGTCATATTCATGTTAAAATTTTATAAACAAAAATTGACTTGGGCATTGGTAAAAATCTTTCGACTTCCACAACTTCCTCAAAAGTGACCCGATTTTCAAAAGCAATAGCTTAAAATTCATGGTTTGGCTTCTACAATAAAACTGCATTTAAGAAATTACATTTAAATAAAATTCGATTTTTGGTCATATTCATGTTAAAATTTTATAAACAAAATTGACTTGGGCATTGGTAAAAATCTTTCGACTTCCACAACTTCCTCAAAAGTGACCCGATTTTCAAAAGCAATAGCTTAAAATTCATGGTTTGGCTTCTACAATAAAACTGCATTTAAGAAATTACATTTAAATAAAATTCGATTTTTGGTCATATTCATGTTAAAATTTTATAAACAAAACTTGACTTGGGCATTGGTAAAAATCTTTCGACTTCCACAACTTCCTCAAAAGTGACCCGATTTTCAAAAGCAATAGCTTAAAATTCATGGTTTGGCTTCTACAATAAAACTGCATTTAAGAAATTACATTTAAATAAAATTCGATTTTTGGTCATATTCATGTTAAAATTTTATAAACAAAAATTGACTTGGGCATTGGTAAAAATCTTTCGACTTCCACAACTTCCTCAAAAGTGGCCCGATTTTCAAAAGCAATAGCTTAAAATTCATGGTTTGGCTTCTACAATAAAACTGCATTTAAGAAATTACATTTAAATAAAATTCGATTTTTGGTCATATTCATGTTAAAATTTTATAAACAAAAATTGACTTGGGCATTGGTAAAAATCTTTCGACTTCCACAACTTCCTCAAAAGTGACCCGATTTTCAAAAGCAATAGCTTAAAATTCATGGTTTGGCTTCAAGAATAAAACTGCATTTAAGAAATTACATTTAAATAAAATTCGATTTTTGGTCATATTCATGTTAAAATTTTATAAACAAAAATTGACTTGGGCATTGGTAAAAATCTTTCGACTTCCACAACTTCCTCAAAAGTGACCCGATTTTCAAAAGCAATAGCTTAAAATTCATGGTTTGGCTTCAAGAATAAAACTGCATTTAAGAAATTACATTTAAATAAAATTCGATTTTTGGTCATATTCATGTTAAAATTTTATAAACAAAAATTGACTTGGGCATTGGTAAAAATCTTTCGACTTCCACAACTTCCTCAAAAGTGACCCGATTTTCAAAAGCAATAGCTTAAAATTCATGGTTTGGCTTCAAGAATAAAACTGCATTTAAGAAATTACATTTAAATAAAATTCGATTTTTGGTCATATTCATGTTAAAATTTTATAAACAAAAATTGACTTGGGCATTGGTAAAAATCTTTCGACTTCCACAACTTCCTCAAAAGTGACCCGATTTTCAAAAGCAATAGCTTAAAATTCATGGTTTGGCTTCAAGAATAAAACCTGAAAGAAATATAAACAAAAAAGTACTTTACTTAATCAATGCGTCCAAACATCTCCAGCGCTGCCAGTACCTAAAAAGAGAGAGAAAATTTTGTCATTCAAATGCTACTTGTTTACAATAAACAGGTTCATATAAATCACATGCAAATCCACACTCGGTCTCCAAATAATGAAAATTGATAGCAGCGTGGCAGGCTGCTATCGATAAACACACACTAGGCATCCTGGATTGAATCTCGAAAGCATCATTGAATCCTCTCCCAACGCAGCCAATAATATAGCATTGGCATCCAATAGCAGTTCCAGCGGTGTCTACCTGAAAAGAAACATAAATAAAAATAAAAGATTTTATATATAATCTCTAGTCATATCTATGCTGACTAGACTTGGTATCACAGCAACCAAATCAAGAAACAGCTGTAAAAATTAATGAATTAAATGAATTTACCAATTATTAATAGCAATATTAATAATTTTGTGTGATATTCTATATCACGTTCGATATTTGAGACATAGTCATAACGACTGTGCATGCAAGTGGCAATCTCCGCTACTATGAGAAAACACAAAAAAGCACTCATTCATCCCGCGGGAAGTGCTATTTCTCAGCTTAAAATAAGCAAGAAAGCAAAGAAAACTTAAATAAAATGAATAATATGAAATATTAATTCAAAAGTGAATGAACACAACTATATAACTTCACGCTCGCTTAAATTTATGGTCTAAGACCATGCTCAACTTTAGTGTCAATAAACAGCTAATGCTTATAGCTGCCTCCCTTAACACACATCCGACTGCTTATGGATCTTGATTATGGCCTTTGACGGCCTACACATATGCACCTGCTCACCTGGTCCTTACATCACGTACAAGCTTTGTGCCGAAACTCCACCGAAAACCTATATAGCAGCAACTTCTTCCACCGATGGTATCCTGAGATCATCCTACTACGCACCAACACCTGCATACAAATGAACACACACTCAATCCTCGTTGGAATTTCAACACAATTTGACACTTACCTGGCCCCTTGTTGTTGGCTTCTAACGACCAAAATACCATCTTGTTCTGGCAGCTGTAATGCGTGGGCTAGATGACCGTCCGAAATTGATCCAGTTTTTGGCATGCTGAGTACTCCCTGTGCTTGTCAACTACGAAAAGAGTCAAAAGAAATTACTAATTGAATAATTGTTATATTTGATATAATAATGTTCTGTTATTCTCATTTCAAGTTTTTATTTGTCTTGCGAGCTACAACAACACCTGCAGCCCGCCATCAATGAAGCCTGGCATACTTGCAAAATTGTATATTTACATTTTGCATACATGTACAGGCGCACATTGCCAATCATCTGGAAAAAGAAGACTACTCACCTGACATCCATGGCATCCTGCGTGTCTTCATTGTTGGTCTCCAATACCTGGAAAGACATCCCACACTAACACTGGCATATTTGCAAAATTGCAAATTTACAAATGCTTGCTGGCGTACATCGTCACTCAGCTACAATGCGGTCCACTAAGTCGTTTGCCTAGCGCCGCGAATATTATGTCCGACCGGGCGGCGGGTAAGCTACGGGCCCGAAAACGCTGAGTTATTCACTAATAACCTGCGGGGAAAATTAAAAATTCACCCGAAATCACGACATCCTGCATGTCTCCAATTTCCGGCTGCCAGTACCTGAAAAGAAAGAAGAAGAAAATCAATCACTTTTTGGTTTCTTCACAACAAATCGAGCAGCAATAAACACCTAGCAGTTCACCAAATCACGCTCAGCAAGCAATCTGGAGCATCACCATTTGACTGCCAGTGTGCATCATCGGCATTTTCTGGGTCCCCTTTGTCGTTGCTACAGCGCTGTGAATGTTATTTCCAGCCTGTAGCACGGCATCGCGAGGGCCCAAAACAAAAACAACACTGCCGCAAATCACCAGCGATGGAATCCCGTGGCTTTCATCAAAAAAATATGAAATTCAATCACTTTCTGACGTCAATTATCTGTAAAAGAAAAAAAATACTTACCCGGCAGCCAGTCCCAGTTCGTCCGTACCTGCAAAGAAAAAAGAATAAGTTAAATGATTTGTAAAATAATAATAAGTGGCCTGTTTTTATGGTTTTGTCTCACAATGTGACCTAATTGTGTTAAAGTAACTTGCCATATCAGCTGCTAGTGTTGTTAAACGTAGCATTATAATCATAGCAGCCAGCTTATTGACTGGCCAGTCTTGCAATATTAAATAACTTAAATTTTAAAAATTATCTTGACAAAAATAATGATCATAGTTAATTCAGATAAAATGTTAAGTTTGACCTATATTTTTCTTAATTTTGTTAAAATGTTACTACTTGCTGCATGATTGTTATATGTAAAGTGCATGCATTGAAATTTTATGTCACTTTTATTACTATTGTCTATATGTGTAAGTTAGGTCCAATGATTTTCGTACTATGTTGCTTGCTTAAGAGTAATGAAATGAAAAGAAATTAAGAAAGGCCGATTGCTGATCGGTCGCGAATGTGCGAGGGCGTGTGGCCTGCTGCGCTCTCCAACATTATACGCACTAAACACAAAAACTGACATGTACATACATCGTGTTACATTTGTTAGCTTACGAACAGCAAGACTTCGTCTTTTACGACAACACACATACAATGACAAATATACCTTTTTGATCTTACTCTTAAGTAAGATTCTTTGTACGTATTGAAACAAGAGTTTTGTCCCCTGAGCCGATAGATGTTTACACATTCAAAATATGTTCTCTATTGAGAGTATAGTAACATCTTTGATATATAAATAACTAAATAGTTATGTTAATACAGTTATCGTATAGTTTCCGGTTACACATAAGAATCTATTCAGTTTTTTCATGGACCACTGTTTAAATATCAGCTGGAATTCCCAGTTGCCAACTTTGATCATTGAGTGTGTTTAGTCGGCCAAATTAGCATTTACATTCCCTAAATGAATAAAAAGGGGAGTTTTAAAGGGGTAATTTGCATTTGCTTCTGAGATAAGAAAGAGAAAACGAGAGTGAGAGGGAAGGAAGGAGTATATATTCAGAAGCCGCGACTTGTTGTGTCGACTGACAAATATTTAGTAAAGATATATGTATGCATGAACGGTTGGCCAGTCGGTTAACTGATTAACTATCTCGACGTGCTGACAGGCACTGTACGCAGCTGCTAAATTAAGATAAAACAACGCCGTCAACAGTTACACAGCCTCTGCTTTTCAGTCAAGTTAAGAGTCTAAAACCAAATGTGTCGCGAAATTTTGTCAACGTTGCTATTCCTAGTTCTAGTGCTGCTGATTTGTGGGGCATGCAGGACGCAATCCGTGCAACTAAACAACTGCAATGCAACACAGCTAAGCGAATTGAAAGATGTGTCCTCGCTTACCGAACTTAAGCTCAGCAATTGCAGTCTGTATGAACTTAAGAATGCCCCCTTTTTACACTATGGTCATCTTTTAAGTCTGGAACTGCAGCACTGTGAGCTCAATGCTCTAAGGGATTATGCACTTCATGGCTTGACACGACTCCAGAGCCTTTCACTGGCACATAATAACCTGAGCGAGGTTAGGTATTGGACAGACCAGCCTCTAGCAGCACTTGCCTCACTCGATATCAGTTTTAATTCTTTGCAAAATCTGCCCTCGCGAGTTTTAGCGCTGTTTCCCCAACTGCAACAACTGAACCTGAGCCACAATTTTATTGAACACTTGCAGCCAGACTGCTTTTACAATCTGTTGCATTTGAAGCATCTACAGCTGCATAATAATCGCTTGCAGCTAATTGAAGACAGCGTCTTTCATGGTCTACATCGTCTTTCAAGTTTGGCCCTGCAACATAATCAAATCAAGGAATTGCAGTCGGCCACTTTCGAGAGCAATACACATCTGCGCTCACTGCGATTGGAACATAATCAACTTACTAGCTTGCAATTTCTCAAGAATCGCGGTTTGACGAGACTGGTTCACTTAAATTTATCAAGAAATGCACTGCGAGCACTGGAACCTTTGGGATTTAGCAAGATTTTCGAGCTACAGCATTTGGATTTGAGTTATAATAAGCTTAAGGAGCTGACTAACGATAGTTTAATAGGACTAGAATCGTTGCAGGTCAGTTAAAATAAAGTTGATCCAATAGGAATATAAGACAAGGCAAAAAAGAACGAATCTAAGTGAATCCGTTAAATATTTATTAAATACCAGAGTAATCTCACAAAGGACTAAATTTATTAGGGATTTCATTTTTAAATAAAGTGTTATCAGAAATATTGTTGGAAAAGCCTTAAGTTATTCAATTGTAAGAATTAAAATATTTTAAGATCACATAATACACTATTAAAAGTACTTTGAATATCATAAAACCAACTAGTAAAGGTAGTATATGGTTCTGTATGGATCTGTTAACAGACTGGAATGGTAAGTTAACGGGCAACGCAATGATTTCAACTTTTATATAACTTACAAACTGATTTAACAATTTTTATATGACTTTATTTTTGATAACAACTAAGATTTGATAATCTAAAAATTTTCATTTCTTTCTCTCTCTCTCTTAAATTAAAATAAATCAGATATATTATCTTATCTTTTCACCCACAGCGTCTAAATATCAGTCATAATATTATAAACGATATCGATACAGGAAGTCTTTTCCCACTGTGTATTTTACAGGAGCTTGATGTAAGTTTTAATCTACTACAAACATTGCCCGAGGACCTATTCCAGTCAAACAATCAGCTCAATAGCATCAATCTGTCTAACAATCAACTTTACGAGCTGCATGCTAATCTTTTTAAAGAATTGATGTACCTGGATAATTTAAATTTAGCCTGGAATAAGCTTAGTGATGCCAGTTGGTTGGAACAACTGGCGCCGGCTCTCAATCGTTTGGATTTAAACGTGGATCTCAGTTCGAATCGATTGCAGACGCTTAATTTGAGCAGTTTACTCTTCTTGAAGCATGTTAATCTGGCCGATAATTATTGGAACTGCAGGTGGCTCGTCAGAAATATGCTGAAAAAGCCTCCAGCATCGCTTAACTTTGTTCGCTCTTGGCCCAATCTAAGCGCCTGGAGCAATGATGAACTGTTTAAAGTTCGAGGCGTCGATTGCTTCGATGGTCAACAGAATCGCTCCATTGTCCTGCTTGATGTAGACTTTGCAATGCAGCAGACTACCTCTAGCTGTAACTGTGAGGTTAGTGAGTATATTATATATTATAGTAGAGTCATTTAAGATTAAAAAATTTCTGTTACTAACAGAACATTTGTGTTTATTGATATGTTAAGATGTATATATTAAGGAATCCGTGTAGATAAAATTTTTCTAAAAAGTATAACCCTAACTCCCTGCCTTTAGCAGACAACTGATGTTCTAAGTCCCTTGACTCCACCTCTGACATGGCCGAAAATCCGTACAGATCGCTTCGATTCACGGTCAGTTATCATCTGGATGCTGGTGGCAATTGCGATCGCCTTTGCTGGACTGCGCTGGGGTCAACGCTTTATGGATCGCAAGGAAACCAACAATAATTTACAAGAGGTCCAGGATTTGGTAAGTTTTTGTTAAATTAAACTGAGATAACACCTCTGTCATAAAGCGTATCATATTTTACAGCTTTTCATGCAGAACGATCATAAAGTGGATATCGAAGTTGAATCAAGGCATCTTAGAAATGATCGCGAACGATAATATTTATAATAAAATTGAAAACACAAAAAATGTATCTATAAAATACTTTTTTGGTAAATGTATTCATTGAAAATTAGTATTTGAGTAAAACTATGTCTGAGTGTTAGAAACTTAATGCTATATAATAATAGATATCGATAACTTATTCGTAGAGACGTTCAATCAATGTAGCATACTTGGCATATACAACATTGCGCCTGATTTTAGGAGTAGGTCCCAGTTCCCCAGTGGCCTGCTTACGCAGGGCAACTCTTTTTTTAATGATCTCCTCAATGTACACGGGGGGAATATTTTCACCGCCAGCTGTGATGATCAACTCCTTCAATCTGCCCGAAATGACCAAATTTTCATGCGCATCCAGGTAACCTATATCTCCACTGTGCAGCCAACCATCTTCCTTGATAGTCTATTCGGTTTTTTCCGGTTTTCCTAGGTAGCCCATAAAAGTGCTTCGACCACGTATTACAATTTCACCCTGACCATTTGCATTGGGCTTATGAATTTTGACCTCAGTGCCTATTAAGGGTGTACCCGAACTGTATAAATTTGTGATGTGTTCATTTAGGGTTATTGCTCCACTTGTTTCTGACATGCCGTATAAATCAGCATAGGGCTTATCCAATCCCAAAAAGAAGTGCTTGAGTTCTTCTGAGACAGGCGCACCACCCGTAAGGAGAGTCTTACTTAGTTCCAAGCCGAGCATTTTACGGATGGGTCAAATGGTGCAAGAGGCCAGCCAATACTTGGCCTGGGCATAAATGAAGACCTTTACGCTAGGAAAGAAAAAAAGATTATTTACAATATTGAACATCGGAAAGATTATCAGAGAACGCACCCAGCAATTGTGTCTAAATGATGTTGTTCTACCAGTTCTTTGGCCTTAGACAACAGCAGACGGGAACAAGGATTGGGTTTGGCCTCGGTTGCAACAAGACGCTCCTGGAACTTTTCAAAGACACGCGGTACACCAAAAAAGAGAGTTGGTCTTACTTTCAGTAAGGTACGCACTAGGGTACCTTTGAGAGCATTCTTATCTGCAAAGTAGACACAACCGCCGTTGTCCATGGCTAGAAAGATATCAAAGATTTACGCGGCAATGTGACTTAGTGGTAAATAGCTGACCATGCGTTCCGCATGGGGTTTGTTCACTATGAAATTTCATCCCGATCGGAGCGTTCTACGACATAGCCACCATTCAAATTTACCATATCGTACTATCAATTGTTGTCTCTGTCGTGCATTTTCAAGTACCTACATGTCAAATTGTTGTTGTTGTCGCACACCAACAAGTAAATTACGCTCAAGAGTAAAAATATTAGCGAAAAATTACCAACAACTGCACAGAAACATAAGAGGGGGGAGCATTGATTTGGCTGTGTGAAGGGTATCATAGTCTTGGCATAGCCAAAATTAACTATGCGCCACTATGTTTTTAAATTATATTTGTTTAAAATCTCGTCCCATAACTGTTTAACGTGCAGTCTTATCGCTTAAAGACTTTGCCTCCAAATATAAAACCAAAAAAGTATTTACATTTTAAATCCATTGGACTGACCTTTTAACACCCTAACTGCAAGTTAATCGGTTGTAACAGACAGAAGAGATAATGAGCTATATGCTTGGCTGGATTAAAGAAGATGCAAGACTTATCTCTCACATTTTCTTTCAAGAGGAGAAGCTGCAGCATCTTCTTATAGTTACAATATTAATCTTGCAGCTTACAGCTTACGTTAAATGACTTGCAAATATCACAGGTTATGTCAGAATTCAAGAGAGTAACAAAGGTAACTTATAAGCGCTTCTCAAAATACAAACAAGCTTATCTTCAGAATGAAATTTTAATATTTTAATAATTACACAGCATTACAAAGCATTTTATGAATTTTAATTATAGCTATATATAAATGTACTGATAAAAAAAATTCGTTATAAGTCATAAAAACATAAGGTTACACAAATTTCAAACAATTGGCTTTATCTATTGTATACGCTACTTTAAATCCGCTTAAATCTTTTTGCATATCATAAACAGTGACAAAGTTTCACACTACATACTGTGTACATCTCTACATAACTGATCTGCGGCCTATCGAAACGCACAACTGAGAATGTCAGTAAGAGAGTTGTGTTAAAAAGACTGAGAACGGCGAAACGAGCGGGCTAAGTATTGAGAGCTTCATCACATAACAATAGCAACAAAAACACTTGTGTCGCTGCTGCTGTTCAATGCCGCCAAGATATCCGAAGCAAAAACTGCTAGATTTGGAAAAAAATTGTAAATCAACGTACTTCTTTACAATCCCTCTGTAGCTGTCATAGAAAAAGATATTTGCAAAGTTTTAAGTCTCTAGCTTGAAGGGTATCGAAAAAAGATGCGTTCTCATAGAAGAACAGGCAGACAGACGGACATTGCACAAACCCAATAAGCTCTATATTTTCAGTATCTAGTATAAAAATGCTATAAGCTATGTACCTATGTATGTATGTATTTGCAAAATCTTGAAGCTTTACCATTTCCAAATATGCTAGACCTAGCCTGAAATACGGTAATCCGGCAACACTGCTGCTATTTCTTTAGTTGCCATACATAAACTTGAATTTGTAACGGTTCTTCTTTGCTTTGCTTTACCTATCCACCATCGGGCTAGTCACTCAGCCACGCTTTGCTCTTGCATTACACGCGTTTGCCTGGTTGCCTAACAAGATACGCACATATACACATGCTGAGCGTGTATAAGCGTGTGTGTGCACGAAAGAAATGAAATAGAAGCAGAAATAAAACTCACATTCTATGGGCTCGCCCCAGCTGGCAAATTACGAAAACAACCGAGCAAGAAATACCAACAGCAAAGTCGCCGACAGCAGAGGCGCTGCTTACTGTGCATTCATGTGCGCCTGTTCGGCCAACACTCATTTTTTGTACAAATTTATAATTTATTGTTTAATTTATTTTATTGCAAAATGTCAAACAGTGTGCCCATGTTAACACGCACACACAAACAAGCCATTAAACAAATGAACACTTGCTGCGTTGCTACAGCAACAACACCTCTGTCTATGTTGTATTATTAACCCAATTGTAATTGTTGCAATTTGCTGACTGCGGCTTATCATTTGTCATGGACAACAACATTATTATGAAATTATTTACCTTTGAACAGCAGCCCATGAATGACAAACAAGTGTAAGTACTGTCGTTTACCATGCGAGCGAGGATGATGAGGCGGAGGCATAGATAAACAGTGGGACAGAGAGAGAGGAAGCTATAAGAACTACAACACAAACATACATGTGTAGCTGCATATTACGTTTTGTGTTTCTGTTGTGCAGTATGGTACTTATGTTTGTATGTGGTAAACTACTAGCTCGCATAAAAAGAGGTGTAAATAAAAAAATAATAAAAAGGGAAGTGTAAAGTATATAACGGTACAAAGAAATTACAAAAATTTAAAGTGGGTAAAGTAGCGGGCCGCAGTGGGGTACTTAATAAGTACTGCTCATGCATAATAAGTTTGGCTGCATGTTATCGTAAAAAAATCGTGCATTTAATGCTCTTTAGCAATATCGGCAATCAAATCAACAAATGATCAGCCAGATGGTATTCCATTAGGGTGGACCCAAAAAACTATTTAAAAAAATTTTTTTCAGCCTAGCGCACGGTTAACTGTAGAATACGTCTGTCTTAGTTCAACAAAAATTATGAAAGTAAACATAGTATATGTATATGAATTTGAAAAATAAATATAATAAACATTAAAAAAAAAAAAATATGTGAAACTCTTGTATTATAACAACTTTTTCAGATTGAGACCTCATTATTGAAAGGTAAGACGTATTCTACGTAAAAAAGACAATAGAAATTAAATTTATGTACATATGTAAACTGCATAAAACTAAACAAAATGTAAATATGTTAACAAAATACAATTATTTTTGTCTCTGTAAAAAATTAGTTGTGATATATGTACATAAATCCATTCGATAGAATTTTTATGCCCGCAGACTTATGTATGTATGCTCACACACAATCAATGTTCCTTCATATTAATTTATTGTTAAGCGAAAATCTAAGCCAGCCAACATTACTAATGACAAAAAAAAAGTTTTTGTATACCCTGAACTCATATTATGGGTAAATAAGGGTATAATGGTTTTGTGCAAAAGTATGTAACAGGCAGAAGGAAGCATCTCCGACCCCATAAAGTACATATATATATTCTTGATCAGCATCAACAGCCGAGACGATATAGCTATGTCCGTGTGTCTGTCCGTCTGTATGAACGCGTGGATCTCAAAGACTACAAGAGCTAGCGACTTCAGATTTTGGATATAAGTTCTCCTATACCATGATCAGAACAAGTTTGCTTCAAATTATCAATAACTATTCTGGTTTCCGATATACACATGGAATCGTGACAAAAAATATCGAATTCGGAATATAATGATGGTCCAAATAATGGGTAACTATAGAACTTTACTGAAAATTTCGTCCAAATCAGTTGAGAAACACCGGAGATATCGAATTTAATCGATTGAAGTTAAGTCAGTATGCCAAAGTCTTATATAAATTGAATATATTTATTGCAACTGGGTTCAGGGTATTTTCTAGTCGGGCTCTCCCGACTAGAGCCTTCTTACTTGCTTAAAGTTTAAACGTATAATTGACTGACGCTCGCAAGCTACAATAAACATACATATGAGCAGATACATACACAACATATATACATACTGTGGGCCAAAAAAGTATTGGCAAAAAAGCAAATTTTAACTTCCGAACGCTATAGCTATTGATTCTTAAGGACAACATCCAAATTTAAAATGCTATTTTATAAAACGAATTAACTATTTATGTATGTACATATGTACATACACGTCAAGTAGCATATGTATTCACGAAATTCATGAAAAAAACGTTTGGCGCTCGATACACGAAAAATATAGCACAAAGCGACCGCGTTTTTTTTTCGCAATTATGCTAGAATTTTTCGATTATTATTGTTTTAAACTTATTTCAAAATTTATTTTTTTAATGTTTAAAAAAGCGTATTCTTTAGTTTTTTCAAACTGCATATGTATTTATGATTAGTTACTAAATCGTATGTGCAGTAAAACATGTGTTGTACATATTTACACGCACGATACGTGACGGTGCTGATTTGGTCGCGGGGTGTAATGTGAGAGCATGGAGTGTGCATGTGCATGTCTGTGACTTTTGTAGATTTGTTTGTGTACATATAGATATAGCAAAATAATCAGGCGCACAGCATTGATTAGCAGGCGAATAAAAAGCCACCCAGGCAAAGTCAAAGCAAAAAGTTTATACGAACAAGTGAGTGAGCAGCCATAACAGCAACAACAAATACAACAATAACATCAACAAGTACACACAACAATAAATAAACACATGTATTCATATACACCAAAGCAACAGTAACAACAACAGCAACCAACAGCAGCACCACACAAAACGATACACACACAAAACTACTCAAAAAGAGGCAGAGACGAGCACGACGGACACCCGAGACGGCGTCGACGACGACAGATACACAACATTTATATTCATGTACCCGCCAGTAACAAAAACAACAACACAAGAAGTATGGCGCACGTTCACGCAAATGAGCACAAACATAGAGAAACAAAAAAAAAGCGAAATTAAAATAACATATGTATGTATGTACATATGTACGTACATACTGATACGTTTGTACATAAATAAGTATGTCTGGCTGAACGTGCATTGCACGGTGTGCCCCTTTTGCAATCACTCAAACTCATTTCTACACTCATGAGAAAAGCGACGTCGGCGTCAATGCCAAAATGTAGCAGCAGCATATCGACGGCAGCCTCAGTAGCAGAGTCTTAACTTGAGTTGCTTCGGTAGTGGGTTGGTATTGCGGATGCGGGGGGCAAGCAAATGAACAATACCAACAACATATGTTTGTATATATTATACATATTTACGGGTATACACTTACGTTACACTTAGTTGCCGGGGCTCTCTGTGTTGTGCTCTCGGTTGTCTTCCCATGTTCGACCAGTTAACCACATAAAAAGCAATTACAATAACAACTGGTATTTAAAACTGTTTTTAATCCCATAATTTACACACCAGAAGCTCACAAAGCAAAACACCAGCTATCAAAAATGTCATAAGGAAATTGCACATATGTATGTGCGTACATACATATGTACATATGAATGTCGATACGCAGAGTATATAAAATGTCAATATATTTGATTAGTTCAATATGTGTCGTCAGTGCGGTTGTATTCTTTTTTTTTTTTGAGTTAAATTCAGTGCATTATGTTTTTAAAATGGAAGATACATATATTTTGACTATTTTGTCGGGTGGATTCCGGTTACAAATGACAAGCGTTCAAAGAGAGCATTGCTATCGTGAATACACAAGCTGGTGAAAAAGAAGCAATGCTCTAGGTAAAATATGTACATACATATGTACATATATTTAACTAGTACGCATAGAATGGGTACATAATAAGGGAGCGCTTGTGGAACAATGCTAAAACCACATAGCACACATGTTTGTTATTTTGGTAATATGTCGTACCATTTAATGCTTTGTAATTTTAAGCACTGACTTTAAATTACTCATATTACTGTTATTTTCACAGCCGTTATCAGTTTTCCGCTACGCCTCAAATTATTCCGCTAACCGACAATCAATGGAAAGTTCTCAAGGCATTGTACGGCTATTAAATATGTCTTTGGCTGATAACGTAATGAACCGTCATGATCTTTAAACAACAACAGTAAATCTTAAGACTGTAGGCATATTGTTTATAATAACACATATTTTTTCATACATCCAAACAAGTAGAACGCTTAATAGCTCAAAACTTTAGAGTAATTTCTATGAAAACAAATTTAAACTTATGTAAAAATAATTTGAAATGCCTCTTTTTCTGGTCGTCAAGGTAAAATCATTGTCGGTTGTTGCTTGTGTGAAGCGCTGATAATCAAAATTAAGTTGTTGTTAATGATGGGCGCTGCATTTAGAAAAGCGACAAGATTGACGATGCGCTTGCGATGCTGTCTTAAGCCAATGCAGAGAGACATCATGAGACCCAGAAATATTCCCGGGTATACACAAGTATATATGTAAGTACATATGTATGTATATTTATTCATTTGATCGCCTTCCACGTTTTTGTTGTTGCTGTTGTTGACCACTTCATTTACTGTTTTCATGCCATTTCTGGTTTTAGCTTGGACTCAACGCTTTCACTCATTACAATCGTTCGTACATTTGTATCTATGCATGCATGCTGATACAGGCATTTATGTACATACGTACCGGCTAATATACAAACATAGACCCAATTTGAGAACGTTGACGACGACGTCGACGCCACTGTTGCCGTTTTAGCTGTGTTGGCGCAGCAGCGAAAGCTACTTCTACTCTTACTACATATGTACATACAAAAACAACACTTAATACACACATTGACTACACGTTTGCCTGCTTATCATTTCTGTGCGCCTGCTTTGTGCTCATGTTTATTTGTATATATCGAGCAACACAAACGCACGATACACATATGCAAAACCCCTGCTACATAACCATCATCAGCAATAAAATAAGGGACTTGGTACACATGTCTACACACATTACTTAAGCATACACATTTATGCATAAACAACAGATGTGTGGGTATGTGACGACAACAACAGCAATGCCTTAAATGAACATATGTATATTCACATATGGCTGTATGTTTTTGTCTATGCGTATTAACATTTGTACACTTGTCGGTTTGTTGTTAGGCCCGGTCTCTTTTAAGAGAATGGTTGCAAATATGGTTGGAGCAATATTATAATTAATACTTGAATTCTTAATTGAGTGGCTTTAGGTATTTAACTCAAATTCAACTTGTACTTGAGTGTGTTACGCAATACAAAATGAGGGCGCGCTTGTTGGGAACATATGTTAACAGCACTGTTAAGCCCTTGCGAAACTTAACAGCACTATTAACAATGGTATTTCGTCTATAATGCAACAGTGTGCTGCCAAAGACCCTTGAATCTAAAGATATTGCAATTGGTAAGAAAAGCCTTCTCTCAGCCACTCGTATTAGGAACCTTTCAAATTGTGTAGAAAAAAACAAAAGCAGTAAGCATTAAGCGTGAGCGAGTAGACAGCATGAGCAGATGGTTTTGTTTTAGTTGCCCTAGCACTCAGCGGCCCGTTAGTTGTACGACAAGCGACGGGCCAACGGCAACCCAGAACGTTAAAAACTTGTTAGTATTTGTTTGTATGTGCATTTTTATACCCTTAACCCATAAAATGGGTAAATAAGGGTATAATGGTTTTGTGCAAAAGTATGTAACAGGCAGAAGGAAGCATCTCCGACCCTATAAAGTATATATATTCTTGATCAGCATCAACAGCCGAGACGATATAGCCATGTCCGTCTGTCCGTCTGTCTGTCCGTCTGTCCGTCTGTATGAACGCGTGGATCTCAGAGACTACAAGAGCTAGAGACTTCTGATTTTGTATTTAAGTTCTCCTATACCATGAGCAGAACAAGTTTGCTTCAAATTATCGATAACTATTCTGGTTTCCGATATACACATAATATCGATAACAATAAAATATCGAATTTGGAAAATCTAAAAATGAGGGTTGAAGTAATGGATAATGATAGAACTTTTCTGAAAATTTCGTCCAAATCGGTTGAGAAACACCGGAGATATTGAACTTAATCGATGGAAGCCAAGCCAGTATACCAAAGTCTTATATAAATTAAATATATTTATTGCAACTGGGTTCAGGGTATCTTCTAGTCGGGCTCTCCCGACTAGAGCCTTCTTACTTGTTTACATTTCAGCTGAGCCCTGCTTGTCGAAATATTTGTTATCACTACACTGTATAAAATAAAGTAGCTTTCTCTGTCCATATATCCCTATGTATGCTTAAACCTTTAAAACTACGCAACGGATTTTGATGCATTTTTTTTTTTTTAATAGATAGAGTGATTGAAGAGGAAGGTTTATATGTTTAATAACATTAAGTAGTGGAGAAATACTGCTATTTTTTAGGTTTCTAATGTGATGTCGTAAGTTGCAAACGCAGGCACACATTTAAGGGTGCTGAAAATGAATAGATGTACACACACAATCAAATCTCAATTTTGCGATTTCTGGTCATTTATGCTCTTTAAAATTTCTTATTCTAACAAGTAAGAAGGCTCTAGTCGGGAGAGCCCGACTAGAAGATACCCTGAACCCAGTTGCAATAAATAAATTAAATTTATATAAGACTTTGGTATACTTCAATCGATTAAGTTCAATATCTCCGGTGTTTCTCAACCGATTTGGACGAAATTTTCAGAAAAGTTCTATCATTACCCATTACGTCATTTAGATTTTCCAAATTCGATATTTTTTGTTATCGATTCCATGTGTATATCGGAAACCATAATAGCTATCGATAATTTGAAGCAAACTTGTTCTGCTCATGGTATAGGAGAACTTAAATACAAAATCAGAAGTCTCTAGCTCTTGTAGTCTCTGAGATCCACGCGTTCATACAGACAGACAGACGGACAGACGGACAGACAGACAGACAGACGGACAGACGGACATGGCTATATCGTCTCGGCTGTTGATGCTGATCAAGAATATATATACTTTATAGGGTCGGAGATGCTTCCTTCTGCCTGTTACATACTTTTGCACAAAACCATTATACCCTTATTTACCCATTTTATGGGTTAAGGGTATAAAAACGGACATAAATACACACAAATACTAACAAAATTTTACCGTTCTTGGTTGTCGCTAGCCCTTCGCTTTTAGTTTTCAGATCGAATTATCAAATCTCAGTTATTAATATGCAAGAAACAAAAATAGAAGTAATACAACAACCCACATATGTAACTTTTTTGTTTTAAAACCACAATGACTGGACGAATCCATTCTAAACTAATTATACAATAAAATTGGTTGACTATGTGTTAAGCCGAAACCCTATAAAAAGCCAATGAACAGCCATATGCTCAGTTCGCTCTGAAAGGTTGGATAAATTCAAATGGATAAAGTTCGGGCTCTACAGGTCCTAAGTCAAGGATTATTTGCAATCCTGAACTTATGTCAGGCAATTTCATTGGGTCCGTCTCAATCCTCTAATGTAAGAGATAAAAAAATTTATAAAAAAAAATTAATTACAAAAATTTATAAAAAATTATTATAAAAATTTGTAAAAAATGAAAAATAATTTAAAGTTAATTGGTCTTTGCTTTAACAATGTGAATGTTAGATGGAACAACTGGATATGGAAAATTATCAATACCCACCCTGCAATCCGACTTGTGGACTCCTTGCCATATGCTCTGCGTCTAAACTCTGTATGTGTCAAGTGAATTACAGTTTTGTAAATGGCACTTGCCAGCCAATTTGTGATATGGATTGTGGCAAGAACGGCTTCTGTTCGGAACCCAACAAATGTGCCTGCTTTGAAGGGTACAAGTGGGACAATAAACAACTTAGCTGCCAGCCGCTATGTCATCCCCAATGTGGAAAGAATGGCATCTGCATCGCTCCAAATACTTGTGATTGCTACCAGGGGTACAGTTTTGTAAATGACACTTGCCAGCCAGTGTGTCAACATGATTGTGGCAGTCATGGCTTCTGTATGGCACCCGAGCAGTGTGGTTGTACCATAGGCTACGAGTGGGACAAGAAGAGTGCTCGTTGCATGCCCAAATGCAATCCAAAATGCGGTCTGCACAGCTACTGTGCGAAGACGAATCATTGCAAGTGCAACAAGGGCTTTAAACCCAATGATTTACTCAGTCTGAGTTGTTCCCTGTCAATGGAATGGTGGGTCTATCTTCTGATTGGTTTGATGTGTGTCACCATATTCTGCAGTGGGGCTGGCATTATATTCTGTTATTTGAAACGCAGAAGCAATGTTAGCTACTATCCAAATACCAATTTTTCGGACACAGACAGAATTATTCAGTAGATCTGAAGTAAAAGAATATTAATCTTAAAAACATTAACAAAAAAATAATATATAGAAATTAAATAGCAGTGAAATAAAATCTGAATACAAAATAGAAAGTATATATTCTAAGGAATTTGAAAAATATCAAGTATTGATATGTATTTATGTTCAGATATGAACTTCATAATTATAGCTCGCGGTCACAAGCCACAACTGATAAGAACTTTTTTTTATAACATATTAACAAACTAATGGTGGTTTTAAATACATTTATCAGAATAAATTTTTTAAATGTTTTAAGTATATTTCTGTATGACTTTGAATTAAAGGTGAATGAACATATTTAAAACAAATGAAAACGATGCAAACGGACTCAGCTATAGCAATTATCGATTTACCAGAGCTTCAGAAGGCGTAGAAACTCAATCTTGACAATTAATCATTATAGAAACAAATTTTTGCAAAATTTATTTTAATGGTTTTCATTTTGCAGTCTTTGCGTTTGTCAATATTCAACAAACTTTTCCCAACAAATAATTATTAAACAAAATAATACATTTCTAAATATATTTATTTTTAACTGATCTCATAACTTATAGATCTTTTCAAAAGCTATCTAGTAAAATATATATGTGCTTTTTATAAAAACAGTAATTTTATTAATAAACTCCTTAATAATGACTTGTCTTAAGTCTAGTTTGCGGCAAATTTTGCTTACAAATTTCAAGTAAAAAGTAACCTCATTAGAGTGTAATCAATATAAATTACATGACTCAAGCATGGTCAACATCAGCATTAGTTCCTATTCTCATCCTTTCTGACTACGTAATATAAGTGTACATAAGAAACATGTTTGCGAAAAAACAGTGGCCAGCAAAGTGGGAAACTTGGATAAAAAGGTTCGTAAAATAATATATTTTGAATATTATATGAAGTAATTGTACGACTATATGAGTTGTGAAATTTTTATGTGATGTTACTAAATTACTTATTTACTTTGACGAGGATTTGTCCATTTCATTTATGCATCTTAAAATAATTCCCAATCTATCGCCCTTGAATTTACCACTCTTAATTATTATATTAAAATTTAATTTAATTTTTTTTCTTTAACGGCTGGAGCGCGCGTGAAGTTTTCTGTCCGGGCTACGTTGGCATCCCTGGTTATTGTCAACCCCGCTGTGCGCCCAGATGTGTGCATGCTAAGTGTACTGCTCCGCAGGAGTGTACCTGCACCCATAGGCTATGAGACGGTTGGTGGCAAGGAGTACAGCCTGCCGCTATGGCGATTGCATTGCGTCCATTTTTTGTCGCTGCTGGCCTTCATACGTCAGGCGGTCGCCTAGTCAGCGGAACAGTGTCTAAAGAAGGCTTGTAGCTGCTGGCAGGAGTACTTTAGCTGGACTCCATTGCTACAAGTTATGTCCAGATGCGTGAAAATTTGTCGACAAGATTAGGATAGGTCAAAGCCTTGCCTGAATCTGAGCAGATGTGTCTGCAATAGCCTTAATCAGTATCTTGTCTGTGATGGAGAGGAGCCTGATATGCCACAGCAATTTGCCTGTGACAAAGTTGATGAAAAATATCGAACTGATATTTTTTTTTAAGATTACTCTGGTAAAATTCAAAGATCAATCAGGTTGGAAAAAAATGTTGAAGATGTCACACGTCGAACTGAAAAAAATAAGAAAGATCATGTAAGCCACAGAGATCAGTTGGATTGGATTGTTGGAAATAATAAGGCAGTTCAAAAATATAATACATCTTAATTAAATAACCCAGTTCGGGTGGATCTGAACAATGGCAATGCTCAGACCGGCCAGATGGCCACTAAACACCAAACAGAATGAACTCATAAAAAACATCAATCAGTTCGGGTAACGAAGCAACATGAAGAGAATCCAAAAAATCATGGAGGTGATCTGTCAAATCAAACAGATCATCGAAAACGAAAAGACAACCATAAACCAAATAGAAAACTTAACTTAAATAACGCAGGTAAACCAATCCTGATCACTTCAATCACATCAATCAATGAGATCCCTCAACTCAACTCCAGGCAGGTCAAGCAAACAAGCGACATCAATCTGTTACTAAAGAAAAGTCGGGAAAGTCAAGTTCCGGTTTTTAATATAGCCCATAGTTGTGGGCTGTCTCGCATCGTATTTGTTGTTGTTGTTACTTTTAGTTTTGTGAAACTTACATGCAGATTTTGATGAGGCTTATAAGCCTCAGCGTTGTTCCTAAAATAATCTTATGCTATCTACAGGTTTTTTTAAACTTCAAACTTATTTATTATGTCTTGGCGATATCAACTTGGCGATATCAACTTTTCATATAGCGAATTAATTCGCGAACACTGCTTTTTGGTTCAACTTTCAGTGTGTTTTGTTCTCCATATAACAAATTTCTGCCTACAGTCTTGGCTCAAATTTATATTCAGTTTCTCGCAGTTAAAGGTATAAGTTCGCAAGAGAAGGTTTTTACGAAAAAACATTTTTTGAAAACCATCTAAGAAGATGATAACGTATCTTACAATAAATATTTGCCCATAAGTATCAATTTAAACAAATAAACTCTAGAACTTGGGCACTTATCAAGTAGACCTCAAACCAAAAAAAAAGTTTATATTGTTATATGTTCTTTATTCAAAAATCACCACAGCAACGTGTGCTCGGGCCTACTCGTTATTAGTCTTGCCATACCACTTCTAATATTTTCAGTGCATGCAAATCCGTTAATTTTCAAAAACATTTGTTTATTATGAAATAATAAAAGCGCTTTAGTCATATCGCCATTGCTCACTTTGTTTGTAGTAACAACAAGAATCAGTTGCAGTTGCACTTACTGTAACCATAGCGATAAGGCAGTGCAATACACAGAATGAGCTCTGAGTTCAGAGTTATCGTTTCGACTGAGCCGCCAGACGGAACACAAAAGAATTGTGCTTTCACTTTTATCAGTGCGCTTGTGAAGTGAAGACTACTTCTTAAAAGTAAAGAAGAACGAGTAAAAGATGATAGCATTCTTATTGCTGCTATTAGGCCTGGGTCAGGCACAGGCCATGGCTATAACGAACGGACATTGCCAGAAAAATATAAGTGTTAAGTACTTGGTGCCGGTAACAAAGACACGAGTGCTTCAAAACTCCAGCTCGTCAGCAGTGGAGCAGATTATTGTGTATGAGGAGCGCATCCGTTGGGATACGGTCCAAATGTGTTGTACCGGCTATCGCACCATTATCTTTGGTTTCTGTGAGCCCATCTGCACGGAACAGTGTCCGGCACACAGCTACTGCCTGGAGCCAAACAAATGCCATTGCATGCGGGGTTACGAGCAATCGCATCATCCCAACAAACAGCATCAGCTGATTTGTAGGCCCATTTGCCAAGGTGGCTGTCCGGAGCATAGCCATTGCATCGCCCACAACGAGTGTGAGTGCCGTGTGGGTTTCAAGGATGTGAGCAGCTGGTTTAGTCTTAGTCTTAGCTGTGAGCGCATTCAATGTGGACCAGATCAGCGCTATGATATACAGCGACGCGATTGCATCAAGATCGAGATGAGCATGGAGGAGCTAATGCAACGTGTTGCCGAGCGACTAGCCAATGGAATCGATAGTGACAATGATCCGCCCCTGGAAGAGCAAATGGAGTAAAGAGATTTAACTTTTAATTTTATTATATATTTTTCTATTTATGTGTTAAATAAAAAATAATGAAATTGAAGTGAATGCATGGAATGCAAAGGCTAATAAGAAGCAAATGTGCCTTAAGACGGAAAGAGTTGAGGAATTGGAAAAAGCGATAATTAAGAGTAGAGTGTCTGAATAAAGATGCTTAAACATTGAAAGCAAAACTAAATAAACTTTAACCCTTTTTGTAGTCTGTAGTAACTCATTTCTGATTTATATACCCTTAACCCATAAAATGTGTAAATAAGGGTATAATGGTTTTGTGCAAAAGTATGTAACAGGCAGAAGGAAGCATCTCTGACCCCATAAAGTATATATATTCTTGATCAGCATCAAAAGCCGAGACGATATAGCCATGTCCGTCTGTCTGTGTGTCTGTCTGTCTGTCCGTCTGTACGAACGCGTGGATCTCAAAGACTACAAGAGCTAGAGACTTCAGATTTTGTATATAAGTTCTCATACAAGTTTGCTTCAAATTATCGATAACTATTATGGTTTCCGATATACACATGGAATCGATAACAAAAATATCGAATTTGGAATATATAAAAATTATGGTTGAAATTATGGTTAACGATAGAACTTTTCTGAAAATTTCGTCCAATCGTCCATATCGTCCATATCGAATTTAATCGATTGAAGCGAAGTCAGTATACCAAAGTCTTACATAAATTTAATTTATTGATTGCAACTGGGCTCAGGGTATCTTCTAGTCGGGCTTTCCCGACTAGTGCCTGCTTACTTGTTAAAATATAAAAATTGTGTTCGATAAAAATAAAAAAAATGTTTGGATAGTAATAATAATGCTTTGATAATATGATTTAATAATGAACCTTATTACTTTAAATCACTTAAAGTCTAACTATAGCTTTAATCAATTTTAAAATTAACAAGGTAGAATGTTTTAGATTCGCAGCTATTTATAACTAAAAGCTATTTAAATTCATCAGAAATCAGTCGGATGAAAAAATAATTTAAAATCGTCCTTAATCTTGAGTGTATTTGTTGTCTGAACTTTTAATAACAATTAAAATATTTAAACAAGTTAAAAGGATCTAACCGAGTGAGCTTGACTTTCACATTCATTGTATTGACTTAACTTTAATCTTCGATACCTTCGGTGTTTCTATAGCGGTTTTCATTATTACGTCTTAAACAAATTCCGCACCTTTCCAGATTTAAGTGTTATTGATTGCATGTGAATATCGGAAACGAAAAGGCTAACGATAATTTGAACAAATGGAAAAGTTGCAGTCAGACGCAACCGACTGCGGTATACTCGTTACCGGTTTTAAAACCGGTAAAGAGAGTACTGATTACAAAGGGGAATGGGGTGTACGCTGCCTAAAAGATTCTCTGATGCAGATGGGGATGCCACTAGCTATCTTCCTTCCAAATTTGGTGACAAGCTCAAAGTGTGTAAAAGGTGGTGAAAGGAAATATGTGGATTTATCGCTTTTGGGCTATCGAATTTATCGATTTGCCAGCCCCCCAGTTATCGTAGAGCCCCAATCTTGACACTTTGATTTACTATCCCATAGATAAAGAGAATTAGAAAATTTCAAGTCTCTAGCTTGAAGGGTGTGGAAAAAACTTGCACACAAACGGACGGACAGACACCATGACGGACATTGCACAAACCCAATGTACTCTTTACCTTCGGTAACGAGCATAAAACCAAAGCTAGTTCTGCTGATGGCTTAGGAGAGCTTATAATCAATATCTATAGTCTCTAGCAAACAGACGGACATAGCCAAAGCGATTTGGCTGTTGATGAGGATCAAAAATATACGTTTGTATATATATTTATGGGGTCGTTGATGCTTTTTTCTGTCTGAATAATAAATTTGCGAAAATAGTACTAATAGTTCCAGTTAGATATACATAAGCTCTTCAGATAGAGCTGTTAAGGTTTCTATAAAAAAAAAGAATTAAAATCACAGCTACTACAAAAGAAATATAATTTCAACCTAAGCAGTCATTATTTTAAGAGTAAATTTTGAAATCTATATGAAATATAATTTTATGAATATGCTTTAATCAAACCCATGTGTTTTATGAAATGCTACCTTTAAACAAAATTTGTGTTTTAAGGCAAACAAGGCGCATTTACAAAGTCTTCCTAAATATTCTTATTTCGAATCTCGATTCATTTTAATAAAAAATTCGATAGTTAAAAATCGATATGCAAATTATGTGTGGTAGTTCAAACAATAATGGAATAAAAATGTATTCCTTACCGTTCCAGTAAATAAAACAAATTAACATACAATTTAAAACTTATGCATTAATAGATGAATAGTTTAATGGGGCTTAAAGGCTGTAAATCGCTCTTAATCTATGTATAGTCGTTAATTTCATCATCAACATCACTATTGCACTCGAGCTAATTGAGTGTCGGAAAAAAGTGATAACTATAGTTTTGCTATTTATATTAGTATAAGTTGTGTTTTTTTTATAATATGTTGTATATAAACGGGCACTTATTGGCTTGTTAGTCCGTTTAAAGTCATTTCAATTTAAAGCTCAAGTTCCATGGCTCTGGTATATAATTTTTGGTTTCACAGCCAAAGATGGCAAGTGGATATCTAGGCGTAGAGAGTCTCAATCAGATCTGCATACATCTTGTTAACCACATTGCGCTTGACCTTTAGAGTGGGTCCCAGTTCGCCAGTGACAATGGAGAAATCATGTGGCATGATTGCAAATTTCTGCACCTTTTGCGCATTTGAGATGGACTGTTTGTTGGCCCGCTTAATGCCATCCTCAATGGACTTCCACACTTTAGGGCAGGGACCCGCGTTCAATATATCCGAGAGTGTCTTGTGCTCAACACCGAGAGATTTCATCCAAACAGCCGATTCATGTGTGAGCTCATCCAATGGGGCGCCAGTATCTCTATCCACCTCAGTCTGCAAATAAAAATTATCAATTCAATCTTTAATGGATTGTCGAAAGCACCAATTTTCTTAAAAACTATTTAACTGCTAACATTTCAATTTAATTTAGTTAACAATAAAAAAGTTATAACTAAGGATTTTATATATTATATGCACTAAACTTTTTTAAGCACTATCTTACCTTAATAGAAACTAGCACTGTCAGATATTTGCGCTGTTCACCGACAAGGAAGGCATTGGAAATCCCATCAAGTTCTTTTTTGATAATATTCTCAATGTGCACGGGCGGAATATTCTCGCCGCCAGCTGTAATGATAAGTTCCTTAAGGCGGCCCGTAAGGCAAACATAACCCTTATCATCAATATAGGCCAAATCGCCGGAATGCAGCCAGCAGTCATCGTCCAGCGATTCCTCCGTTTTCTCCTTATTGGAAATGTAGCCCATGAATACGTGACGTCCACGTATGCACAGTTCACCATGTCCATTCGCATCCTGATTGATAATCTTTGACTCGCAACCCGGCAGTGATTTGCCAATGGAGTTCAATAGGGTAGAGTCTGGCTGGCAGAGAGTGTGACAGCCGGACGTTTCGGACATCCCAAAGGCATCCAATATCTTCATATCCAAGCTGAGGAAATACTTCTTTGTCTCCGGAGACATGGGTGCAGCGGCACTCACCAAACTGATCACACGATCAAAACCGAGGGCCGCCCTCACCTTGGACAGTACAAGCGATTTGGCAATCTTGTAGCGAAAACCTCCGCTGCTCTTGCTGCTGCAAAAAAAGTTCGTTCAATTGGAATAGTTTTTTAGTTTTGGGCCACACTGCAAGTAGTTGATAATGATTAAGTACGACCAAGGATAATGGACTTTACTTTTCGTATGTGACTACCGAAACTTTAACTGCATGGGGAACCTCCAATAGTATGAAGTATGAAGGTTTAAATCTAATGGCGTATATGACGAAATTCATTTGATATTTTCAATCAAACCAATTAAAAATTATTATTGAGTATTTATGTAATATATGTATGATTTCTTAGAGACACAGAGAAAAACGATAAGTTATAAATAGCACCTTAATGCTGTATGTTAATATCAAAAAACATTTCTCTACGCTAGGTTAAAGCCAAGTGACGATAGCATTTTTAAATTGTTTAGTAAAATAAAACTTTGGATAAATTGCAATACAATGTATGTTAAGCAAATTTTCATTAAGGTGAGTAATGCCAAATAATGCCAAATCAGTCAAAAAAGTCAAAATTGCACAAGTTCTAATCACTGAAAGAGTTCAACTCACGTCACGAATTTACAAAAGCTGCCCTTAGACAGAAAAAAATTGCTTCACTGCCTCGCTAAACAAGAACGATCGCACGCCGTAGCCAGAGCCTGGGCCAAAGCCAAAGCCAGTGCGAGAGTTAGAGGTGCTGTTGCAACTTACCCTTCACTCTCCATGTAGTGCTTTAGTGTAATGCCCTTGGCCCAGCCAGCAAGCATTTTCTTAAAGCTGCCGCTCGAGCTGGCAACCGCAACCATGCGCTCCTGGAATTTTTCAAAGACACGTGGCACGCCCATAAAACGTGTGGGTTGTGCATCCTGCAGTGTCTTGACCAGCGTGCCCTTAAGTGCATCCTTATCGGCAAACCAAATGCAACCGGCCATCGAAGCAACTGTATAGATATCCACTGTCTGTGCAGCCACATGGGACAATGGCAGATAGGAGACCATACTTTCCGAACCCATCACAACCTTCTCTAAGCCCTTGGCAATGCCCCGTGTATCGAATGTGATGTTGTCATGCGATAGCATGACGCCTTTTGGCATGCCCACTGTACCCGAGGTGTAGACTAAGCAACAGCACTCATTGATCGCAATTCGCTCCAAACGGCGTTTAAACTCATCCTCAACATCGCTCACATTCATCGACTCGATCTCGGACCACTTTGAAAATATACAAAGGGATTTAATATTTATATAAAAGTTTTTTTTAGTTTACTAATTTTCAGAATAAGTATTTTATATAAATCTAACGACAACATTCCTTTCTTATGATTGATTTAATGCTTACCCTATAGTAGCCATCTTCCCTCTTGAGATGTGGCACATAGGGCTCCTGGATTTGTATAGCCGCCTTCAGATTGGGCAGCTTGTCGCGTATGGAATGTATCTTCTCCATTTGCTTGACATCATCAACCACAACAAGCTGTGCCCGTGAATCCACCAGGACATGGCGCACAGCATCCGCCGAGTTGGTCGTATAGATGCCAGCGATGATGCCACGCGAATGAATGGCTCCCATTGCCGAGTAAAACCATTCGGCACAGTTAAAAGCCAACACACCCACCGAATGATGCTCTTCTAGGCCCAGTTTAATGAATGCTTTGGCTGTTTGATGCACCTTCTGCTCGTATTGCCTGTGGGAGAGGTTAAAATGGTTATCGACTTGGGTAAGAGTTGAGCTTACACCAAATTCAATAAAAAAATAAAAGAATTCGCGGCGAGGCGTGTAAATCGAAGTGGTAGTTCTAACTGTCAGGATATGCGAAATATGTGGATTTTCGCTTTTGGGCTATCGAATTTATCGATTTGCCAGCCCCCCAGTTATCGTAGAGCCCCAATCTTGACACTTTGATTTACTATCCCATAGATAAAGAGAATTAGAAAATTTCAAGTCTTTAGCTTGAAGGGTGTTGAAAAAACTTGCACACATACGGACAGACAGACGGACAAACACCATGGCGGACATTGCACAAAACCAATATACTCTTTACCTTCGGTAATGAGTTAAAATAAAATTGCTTGACCAAATAATATTATGTTAAAATTATATCTTTATGTTAAAATTATATCTAGATAGAAATTTATATTGCCGTTATTTTATTATATACAGACGAACTTCCATATAAAGAGTCTCAAGTAGACTAAAAAGAAATATTCTTTAGAGAAAATTCGGAATGGGTTTTTGATTATATCAAATATCACAGTTCAAAATGTTTTTTACATGGAAGTTCAACTGTATTTTAAAAAACATATGATATGAATTTATTAAATTTGTAAACTTTTTTAAATCAAATTATTCTTATATATTTTATGTTTGTAGATATCTTGCATTCGATATTTTATGAGATCTCGTTTGACACGCACCCATCACTTCTTGAACACTGTCTGTTTAGCACTTCCCCTCACTTACTTGTAGGTAACTGCTGTGTAGCCATTTTTGCCATTCTTGGTACGCAGCGCCGGATAGTCTGGATAATTGTTAACGGACCGCTTAAGCAGGCCGGGTATGGATATGGGCTCCTCGGCACCGAGTCCCTCCTTGTGCATGCGTATTTTGATAGCCTCTTCGGGATTGGTGGTGCGATAGACCTCTGATTTTCTCAGCCGATTGGGGCCGGGCCGATTGAAAAGCGCTTCATTGGGATTCGCGGCCATTTGACTGGAAACAAATGAACAATTTTTAGCCAAAATCAAATAATTCTTTGAATTTGAGAAAAGCATATAATTTTATATTATAACGGCCAACGCAGAGGGTCAAGGCTAAAGCAACAAGATAAGCCTTATCGGAATTTAAATTGTGACTTAAAACCCATATAACTGGTAAGATTAGAAATAATTTCGGGCCAAAGCTTAAATGCTAAAGTTAGCCAATTATGGAAGGGTTTTTTCTAGTTCAAAAGATAATCCTGTGCGCTACCGAAATCTTGACTTACCATTGTAGCTAACATTAGATTTGATATTTTCGGGTACAAAGGGCTACACTTTGCAGTCCAAACTTGTTATCAATACTTGGTCTTTGTAGCCCCAATGTTCGTTAATTTTTATATTTTTATTTTTATTAATCAATAAACTGGCGAACAGTTTCAAGTGATAAGAACAAATGCCCAAAATGAACAACAAAACTAATTTTAAGTTAAGCACAATAACAATAATAACTTAATAAGTCCAAAGTTAATTGCCAAGGTTGAACTGCTGAATTTTCATGTTAAGCTGGAAAATATGCAAACATATTTTGCAGTTACCCGATTACTTTTAAATTGATAAATGCTTCGATTGATTAACTCTGATTAATAGATGGAAGCGCCCATCAAAAACGAAATGCAATTAAATGGGGAAACAAATAGCATGATTGACAGTAAAGTTACAAATATATGTACGCACATATACATATGACAATTTCAAAGTCCAGTAGTTGAGATATTTTATTTTCATGGGGAAAGTTGCTGGTAAGATATCTCTAATGCCTTTACATTATAATTAAGAAGATTACCTTGAAACAAATTAAAAGTTTTGTTCCGATCTTGTCTTGTCTTCGAACTTGTCATTTGAAGTGTTTATTTCTTAATGATTAAAATTAAAATCTTACTAATTGTTTTTGCACAAAGCAGAACTTCAATATTTTAATTAATAGGATCAAAGTTTTCTGCTGAATTTATTGTTTAGCAGCGCTACATGTTTATTAGATGCGATTTATGGCTTTTGGCGATTAAACCGGACTGTGCATAGAATAAGCCGGCTTTATTGATAAGAATAGCAGTCTGGACTATTTTTGCCTGTCGTGCGATCAGCCTGATGCTGAACTAAGCAAAACTGAAAACAGTTTTAAGCTAAAAATATTTATGCATACATATGTCGATTAATGCTTGAGCCAAAAACTGTGTAATGCTAATTTTTACATGCGACCTAAGAATCTCCGTATAAAAACAAAACCGATAGTGAACAGATCTAAAAATATTTTTGCCATGTTTTCGCTTTATATTTTGGTGCTGGGCGGTTGCTATAAATGAAATAAATAGAAAAAGAATGGCACGACACATAACTGACGCATTGAGCATAAGTTTTTCGAAAGTGGAATAAGCACACAGATGGGCCAAAAGAGATACAGAGAGAGAGAGAGAGAGAGAGAGAGAGAGAGAGAGAGAGAGAGAGAGAGAGAGAGAGAGAGAGAGAGAGCGATGGTAAGAACTGCGATCAAAGCAAATAGAGAAGCGAAAGCTAGAGAGCGCAGCATTGACGAAGACGACGGTAAAGGTGATAATGCCCTCAAGAGGACAGTGCACTGACCCACTAAAAACAGAAACTGGGTATGAGCGAAGTGTGTAAGAAAACCAGAGAACAATACAAACAGCCGATAAATTGTTTCAAACACACGTGTTTTTTATTTATTATTATTTTTTTTTTGTGAGGAACGCGCTTTTTTAATGTTCTTCATTTTTGTGATTGGTTTTTTCTTCATATTTCACTTTAAACTTACATAATTTAATTTTATTTAGTTGTTTTGACGTTGTTTTTAATACTCAGCACGACACTACAGTGATCTTTTTTGGTTCAAGTAATATTTTTACTTCTTATTTATTTCTACAACGACAATAAAGCAGACGACCGCACGCAGCGAAGCCAAAGCGTCAACTGAAAGCAAAACAGGATCGGATGCTAAAGAAATTGTGGATCTCTGCCGTTTCAGTTGCTGCTGCTATTGCCATAGCTGTTGCTGCCGCTGTCAGCAATTGTTGTTGTTGCTGATAAGTCTACATATGTATGTACGTTGGCTATAAGCATGACGGCTTACTACCTGTTCGCAGCGCCTCTTATCATTGCGCGCTCCCTTTGCACTCTCTTTGCTGATTAGGAATCGAAATCGAATTGGCTTTACACTATTTCAACGTTATGCGCACGCCTAGCCAACAAATTTTGATCTTTGCTTTGAAAACAGCAACAACAACAGCAATAAATGGCTTGTGCTGTTATCAGTCACTGTAGTTGCTGTTTGCTTTGTGTGTGTTTTTGCCCATAGAGGGGAAAAATGTTATACTTCATCAAGTTGATTTATTGTGCATTATGTGTGTGTATTAAGAAATTTAATAATGGATTAGGAGGTGCGGAAACTTTTATGATAACTTCTCAGATATGTTATAAGTATTTGAGTACCATGTTATCTTTCCAGCAAGTATATATTTTTTCTTCTTCTAATAATGATAGCTTTATAAATAAGTATTTTTCTTTTGGATTTTATTTAATGAGTTTAAGCATGTACATATAATGAATACTTTATCGGGCAGTTTACATTTTCAATGCATTATTTTTAAATTATTCGTTTATTTGTACAGCTAGTTATTATTTTATTAGCTTACCATAAAAGTGAACAATCTGTTACAATTTTTCCTGACATCTTAAAATCTTAAATATGACACTGGCGGTAACAGAATCCATCCTTAAAGAAAAATGGCAGTGAAAAAATTTAAAAAAAGCAATAAATTAATATGAACAAAATTAAATTCGTCTTTGAATGACCAAATATAAACTTAAATATATTACCTTCCTTATTTGCATTCTCGTCGGCAAATATTAATTTTTGCAATTTATGATATGCAATATATCCCAATCTATATATATTTTTCTTTTTATTGGATTTATATGATCAAATATAAGATACAAAAAATATCACTATGAAAATGCCAAATAAACTAAATGTTAATACTTGGCTTATCTGTTTTCACCAAAGAAGTCAAACAATAAGATCTAAAGAAATACAAGTTTAAAAGCCTTAATGAATCATAAAGATAAGACTCGATAAGAGCTGACGGTTAATTCACATCAAAAATTAACATTTCTTTTATCAGAAATTATAGAAAACAAAATATAAAATGTATTTTACCTGTGTTTTTATTTACGTGTTTGCCATATCTTTTAATTTGTGTATTTGTTTTTCTTTATAAAAACCCAATCAAGTGACCGATTGCAAATATCTTGAGAAACACAATTTTGACTGTTGCCAATTGTTTTGCTTGCCGCTATAAAACTTATACAAGTTGGCCACATTTTATGATTCGATTAACACAAACTTAGCAGCAGTTTCAGCTTATTAACTGCCGTATTTTATTAATTCCAATGTTCCTTCAGTACATATACATTCCCTTGTTGGCAATTCTTTTAATATTTGCTATGTTCACTTTGAGCAGCCTTCCGTCGCTGCCTAATCTTGGACAGCAAACTGAAGGCAAAGGTTTCGAAACAGGTTCTGCTGACAATACACTGAATCACGTCAGATATGAAATGCAGCTGTTCGTAACGTTATGCCAATTGATAAGAAATACTCTATAAAGCTAATATAAATCACAATTTTAGAATCTTAATGACTGGCAAATCCTTAGGCTACTTTGATAATCTATGGAGCGTGAAAAGCACTTTAATCACAAATCTTTTTATTGCTTTACGTATATTTCTTACATATACAAATTTTATATAACAAATATATATTTTTTTAAGCATCGATTTGTTTCGCTAATAAACACTGACACCTTATATATAATATATTTTTCAAAAAACATGTATTTAAATGCGTATTTAAATTCTTAGTTTTATTAGTTCAAAAATACGAGCTTGGATTAGATTTTTGTCTTTACTATGAAATGTTCACAAGTGCAAGAAGTTCAACACCCAAATATGGGGAGATTCTTTGAGATATGCGCTTAAAATTGATTTATATATTCATCATGACAATACAAAAATAAATTTCAATTGTTAAAATGCAACTAAAATAAAAAAGTTTATTTGTTGTATAAAGCAAGTTATTATAAAATCAATTAAATAATTACACATTAGTAAAATAAGTACGATATATTTTAAATCAAAGCATTAAAAGCTCTTACTAGCAACAGGTTTAAGCGAATTTTAAAATCTTTTTTGAAAGTTTTTACGAAAAGTTATGTTTCCAACCACGTGAAAGCTCCAGCGCCTGAAAGCTACTGTTGAATTCGCCGCCAACTTTGTTCACAAAAAAAAAAAGAACTTTTTCGTATTAAAGACATACATTGACATACAGTATTAATGTGGAATTGTGTCTGTTTGGTGGGATATCAATGTACAAAGTATTGGTTAACATTTTAGCTTCAATGAATAAACATTGCTTTGCATTGCATTTCGCCGGGGGTCATAAAAAGAATGCATTTCAGAACACTGAATGCTATCATTTATATACTTTTGTCCTTAATATCATTATATGACAGTCCTGTCAACAGGATAAAATGAATATTAAGCTGAGCTCCTATTGCGTTATCGATGCTGAGACTGCGATTCGGATGCTGATTTTTGTAGTGATTTTAATGAGATTGTCGTCAAAGCTGTCGCCAACACATTCAAATAACATGACACAATGTTGCTGTTATATACGCCAGCCACGCCCACACTTGCACTGACACACAAACACATGCTCACTTACCAAACGTATACAACTGATGTGCAGATGTGTCCGGGCGGGGGTAAAGAAGTTAGGTGACTAAAACAGGCGATAAAATAAACTCGAAAACCGTTTAAGGACAGGTAAGCGAACGCAATGAACGTGTTTGGCCATTTTCAACAAGAACAAGGATCTGAGGTAGGATGGTAGGGTATGGTTGGGACTAGCATGCTGCTGCGAAAACAAGTGTTTTGCTAATTGGCACTTTTTAAATGCGCGACACAAACAAATACACAAATGCAAAGTCAGACAATGAACTGAAGTGAACTGCATATATGTAATTGTCTTGTTACGCCTACTTTAGTTCTGTTGATGGGCGGGCAGCAGTATACATGATAACAAAAGTATAAGGATGTGAAGTTGAACTGTTAGAATTGACCAACAAAATATATGCTTGTGGATGGCATTGAAGGTTATGCGATTAATAGCACTTTAAAATTTCTTTTGCTCTGATTGTGAGTATAAAAATGATACCAAATGGCAAGCCAATTTGAAAAAAAAGGAAAATCGACAGTAAATAGACGCTAATTGCGATTAAGAGCGGCTAAGTAGATGAAGACTTATTGTACTATATATAAAAAGCTTAGTATGTGAATATATTTTTTAAAACTCTCATGTTTTAATATCATTACTTTAAAATAATTCAACATAACTTTATTGGAAAGCAAACTTATTATATATTAGATAATTTTTTGAGTAAACTCAAGTTAGTTTTAAAGTAAATGTATAATAATCAAAAATATTTAGTATTTTCTTCAAAAATTTTTCTATATAAAAATGGTAGTACATACATATATTCATTTTCATATCTTTTGATTAAGTAAAGAAATGATCGCTGTCAAAGTCAATGGTGACTGGCAAGAAAAGCCTTTCATCAACATACATATATTTAAACATGCAATATAAATAATTTAAAATCTTAATATAGAAAATCTACTAATAAACTATCAAAATGCAACAACAATTTGTCCACACTAAATTTAACTTAGCTTGTGCTTTGTAGCAGTGAGCTTAAAGTTCCACAACAATTTCGATTATGTCAAATGGTTCTATGGTGTAATGGTTAGCACTTTGGACTCTGAATCCAGCGATCCGAGTTCAAATCTCGGTAGAACCTAGTTGGGTATATATATCTTTTTTTGTATTGCTAGTGTTCTCTTGAAATTGTTTCATCAGTGCCAAAACAATTAGTTGACTCATAAGTTTAAAAACGCTTCGAAGTTCCTAGCGCAGCAGCTATTGACTTGCATTTTATCCCAAGCAATCAGCTGTTGTTGCCAGCTGGAAAATTTCTATTCTAATTTGACGGTGCACACAAATACACAAAACAAGATACAGTTGCATTTGCATGTGTTGCATTCGCTTTAACTACAGCAAATAGTTTGCTGGAGCCAATAAAATGATATTGGCCATAAAAGCGAGTGGCACAGAACGCAAATAAATGACTTACATTGAGCGGGACAGAGAAGCAGAGTAAATGAATGATAAAATACTTGGCCAATTTGGTTGTAGTATTATTCGCCACAAAAGCCTTTTGATTAATTTAGCAGGCAAAAATCAAAGCCTTAAAAATATTATCTTTAAGACACAATCATGCTCAATAAATACGACACTAAGCTGACCAGCTATTTCAAACGCAACTTGTTAAAGCTCTAAAGATGAGCTGATAAGAGGATTTTCTTAGACTTAGCTATTCAGATTGGTGCGACTAGACTTTGATTGAAATTGGCTTATCCATTGAACTTGTGAACTTTGCTCCCAAACTTTCAAGATTAATAATACGCAACAGATTTGGTGCGACGAAATTTTAGGGTCAACATAATCAATAATCGCTATTGATAAATTAAGTAACAGACTCGGATCTGTGGCAGCAGCAGCATTTGACTTTAACTATGTGCCTAAAGTATCGCAGAGACAAAGCTATTAATTGAATATTTGCAACACAAGCTCAAATTGTTTATAAAATCTGAATTTGAAATTGCAGAGCAGTCTCTATCTAAAACTGTTCTGTCGTCTCAGCTCTCGGTTTACAGTTCACTTGTCAAATTTCAATAATTTAGCACACGAACCTGCACAGACAGAAGCTGTCAGCGATAAGCCAGACGAGCAACAAAGACTCGACAACAACAACAACATTGACAACACTTTTCAACAAATTTCTAACCCTTAGTTGCAGTGAAACTAAAAATGGATCCATTCACTTAACGAAAAAGTTTTACAAAACTATATCGAATAAGGTATAATTAATGACTGAAAGAAAATCTCTGGCTAGAGTTATAGTATAAGTTGCTTTCAATGAAGGAAAATAGTTTAATTAGTTTCAAAAAAATTAATGTGTGAGCTATAAATCACAAAAAAGAAAATGTGTCATTGATCTATTTAAACTCACTTTATAAAGTTTTCCTTATGTATCAGGATTATTTGTCTTTTCGGATTTAAAAAAATTAATTATAGCTATATAAATATAACTTTTATTATAATATTAATTTATACAAAACAATATTTGCGTATATTTTAAAATAATATTTTTCTTATAAATATGATTATAAGAAATATGTTTAGAAAGCGTATTGCAATTGAGGTATCAGACCAAACTTTTTTTCTTTTTGTTTTTACGGTTTTTTTTTTTCTAAACGTAAAATTAAATGAGATTCGTCTAGTGGTGTTTATTTAATGCGCCTCGTTGGTTTCTACCATAAAAATCCACATTCAGTTCTGCTTACGCAGGAATAAGCCACAGAGGTGACATCGAGGTAAATTGTTATTGTAAAAACGTTCACACTGTCTCCCCCATCCATTATGCTATGCAATAAACATTCGCGGTCGAGCATCAGAATAAGCGGCAAGCATAAAAGCGCGAATAGCTCGAACATAATATGGGCTATCAAATTTAATCACAAGAATCTCCGCTGGCAGTGCCACTAATATAATGGCAATGAAAATGGAAACTGGACAAACTTTCAGTAGCGGCGAAATGGAGTTCTTAGGGTTAAAAAAGATGTTCTCTTGTTTGTGGTCAAGCTTCAATTTTTAGAATTTTATTAGTATAAGCAACCAATTTAAATTCTTTAGTTTTATTTTAAACAAAAAAATAATAATTTTTTTATAAATAACATGACTTATTTTTTAGAAAATTGTTTTATTGGCAGGTGCTAATAATCGAAAAACCGTTGTAATAATTACTTTCGGTATTGATCTCTCAGTGTATGATGGAAAGTGTTCTGGATCTCAATTTTCCTACACTTTGCGTCGATATTCAGATCAAGAGGAAGTTTTTCAGGACGCAAAGACGCCTATAAATATAAAGTATGTGTTGCCAGAGCATTTTTGGGTTATCAATTAGGATTTGGTGTAGCATTGGAAACAGAGCGCTAGACGGTCTTAACGAACAACTCTCCAAAATGACAGATATGTAGAAATATGCCATTGATAATGGTTGCTCAATTGATTGAATTATGTTGCCAATAAGTCCGTTGAGTAAATCATCCCAATTGATACTGGTAATTTTTTGAATTAACATTTGATGAAAGGCCAAAAAATTATCCTCTGGTCCATTCGAATTGTTGCAATTTACGGTAAAATCTCTTGAGGGCACTAGTTCCACAACATCAGTGTTTCTTTTATGCGACAATGTAAGAGCATTTAAATTAAACGCAATGAGCTCATTGAATCATCTCCGCTATTCTGTGGCACCACCAAAATCTTTGGAGGTGATCGCGTTAAGGTAGTTTTTTTTACACAGCTCCATTGACATTGGAGGTGGTTTTTGCGGCCTGGAGCTTGCCAGGAACTAATCGAGAACCTACGATTCTTCGGGATGATCATGACGTAAGGCTGATGGTGGCCGTAGCTGGCTTCGCGGCGCGAAAGCAGTTTGCTGCCAAGATGAACCATTTAATATTGAAGGCATCGTTTTGATATCGTCAAGTAGTAAAAACATTTAAGATTATTAAAAAAGGAACTTGAAATTTTCGACTAAAAATATATCCAAATGCTTTTTAGGCCAACATAAATTTTATGTTTTTTTATTTAAAGTTATCCCTATCGTTTTTCTGTTTGTATTATTTATTATTATTATTATTATTTATTATATTGTTCAAAAAAGATAAAAAATCATATGAAAAATAAAAATCGTTGCCTACTAGATAGCTGCGAGCCTACCGTCCATCTTATTTAATTTTCTATGGAATCTTAAGTTCTGTATAACTAAAAAGATAATAATATATTTGATGCCAATCGCGTTGTATAAAATTTTAAATTTAAATTTTATCTGTTTAAGATTGATAATCGTTGAGATTTCTTTATGAGGAGAAGCCTAACGAACACCCAAATGGAAGACAAAAAGTTTCCAAACAAGAGTCAATATCAAATCGCATAAAAACTGTTTTGTTTTTCTTTTTGTGCTTTCTGTACGTCAATAAAAAATGACTGGCAAAAATTGAGTTTTTTGTTCGTTGTTGGTTTGGTTTGCTGGGCACTTTGAGTGCATGTAAGTGAATGCATATGAATAAATATTGGTGCAATTTTTTATGCAAATTGTTGTTGGACAATGAACTTTGATTGCTTGTACCGGGTGCTGTATAAATTTCTCTTTTTATAAGTATTCTTTTTAAGGGAAACGTATCTATTTTAGTTCGCTTCAAATCTGATTACATCTTTTCTTACATACTCTGATCTTAGCTAAACATAAGCACACTGCATTTAACATTTTGTATTTAGCTTGCCCCAATTGTAACATTATCAAATCAATTCAAAAACTAAACTTGTCAGCCAAATAAAATTAATAAGCTCGAGTAACAAGATAATCAGCGTGACAAATTAAATGCTCTGATAAGCTCAAATTGGCCATAAACATTAACCACAACAAAAGTAGCAATGTTTGTTTTCACCTAAGCTTGGCATAAAGTCACAAAAGCACAAAAAATAGAAAAATTTCTCGTATCATTGCGTTAAATGTCATAAATTTGAGAATCAACGAATGGAGGGACAAGGTCAATGGCCAGTGGGTAAACAAAAGCAAAAGTTTGACCAAATCGCTCTAAGCTGCGCGACATCCGCGAAAAGCTCAGCCCCCAACAATAATAATCAATAGTCGTCCTAGCATCTGAAAGAGGCAGAGCGAAAAGGAGGAGAAGAGACGTCCCTAAGGTATTGGGAGATAGTTGCCTAAACCGGTTCAGTGTTTGCGTGTTTGGCGCTGGCCAAACACAGGACATGTTTTCTTTTGTGATGGTCAACAGGAATCACATTAAACTTTGGTTTAATAGAATGGGAGCAGTCACTGCTGAATAGTCAAGCTTTGCTTGGGGGCTGAATTTAACTTGAAATGGTCCATGGGTCTGGCTGACTTTAAGCTATAAATTAACTAGAATTTTAAAGAATCGTGCGGAAAGTAAATAATGCTTTGAGCTTAATGTAAAGGAGGCCCAGATTTTTTTGTTTAATTTAACCCTTTTTTTAACTGGTTAAAGGTTGCAAACTAAAGTTTTTGGCTAGCGATTGATTTTAATTCTTCATTTTTTTTTTCTTTTTAATTCGTTTTATTTCACACGTTGCATAAAATAACTTCTCCGTTATTTTATTTTTTATTTCATTTATTCTTGCTTTCAACTTTCAACATTTAACATAAAAAAATTATTTGCACCATTTTACTGTCTAAAATAACCAGAACTTTGTCATTAAAATGTAAATTTTTACTTGCTCCTTCCTTTTGATAAGATGTCAACTAAATAAATGTACCTATAATCAGAAAAAGATCAAACCATAGCTCATATGTGAAAGTTTAAACACTTCTTACAGAAATTGTATACAGGCCACAATTTCTACCTATTTCCTTCCCCAGATTTGAGAAAAATATAAATCTTTTGTTGGTTTTACTTTATGCAGGCGCAGGCGATTTATGTGTACAATGTTATGGGCATTTCTAACAGTTATCTCGATTTGTTTTGAAATTTCCCATACAGCTATTCATTTTTGCTTTCACTTTAAATTATGAGCAACAGAAATTGGCAAACACGCAGATAGAAGTAAAATAAAAATCAAACACACAAAAAAAAACATAACAAAAAAAAAAATAACCATAAAATAAATAAATGCTCAAAACGATATCAGACCAAATCCTAAATTGTGGTCGGATTTCAAGTTTGACATGCGTGGAATTTGCTAAAAAAATTGTATTTTGTTTGCCCGAAAAGGGTTTGTTAAGCGGACGCTCGGGCGCGAGGCATGTTTTTCGGTCAATGATCTGAACGAACGATTAATGAGCGCCGCTTGAGGGGAAAGCGAAATCAGTTTAGGGACACTTAAGGATTTAAAAACTACTGTTTTTTGGACTCAAATATCTATTGAACAATCTATAAATTGTTCTGCTTAATTTTAAAGTTTTAGCTAATCACAGGTTGTGTCTAAATAACATGTCGTATACTTAACGTACCGCAGACTTGGTTACTGACTCGCAGTCTATTTGCATATTTATCTTATGCCGCTAACTTGGCCAGGCGGGAGCAACAGCTGGTGACAGCGTTGCAGTCCTTCTCGGGTTTGCTAAGGGCAAAGTAATGGCAGTTTGATGAGCTGGTCAGGGGAGGCTGGGGTGCAAGCACGGTGTCTATATATACTATCTAAATAAAGTCAAAGGTGCAGCAGGCAGCGAGAAAATAACGGAGGATTATGTCGCACCAGTGTGATGTAGTTGCTGCTTACTGAATTAGACCACTGAAAAAGCAAGTACACTCAGGGAATTTATTGAGAAAGTTTTAATAAGATAAGTATGTTGATTTAGAAATGGCGGACTGATATATGTATGTATGTATTTTTTAAATTGTTAAAACAAAAATGCAAAATGTTGATAATTATTTTTAGTAACTTAAAACTGCTCTGCACTTTTGCTTAATAAGTGTAAAAAAAATCAAAAACTCTTTTTTAAGAAAGAAAATATTTTCTAAATATTAAGAAGTATAGAAACTAAAAAACTCCTTTATATGAAACAAAATATTTTCAAAATATTTGTTTTGTCAAATAAAATTTTATTAATTGTTTTTTTTTTTTCCAGTGTGCACAAAGAACAAAAACTAAAATCAAATATTTGTGCTATTGCTCAACTCACTGTGTAGCGGGAGTTGTCGTCGGCAGTGTCAGTACATTGGGGATTGCAGCGACAATATACTTAGATTGGTTTGTGCTAAAGCGCGCCGGGGACGTGGTGCAAGAAACTGGCACACAATAGACATGACAAGCGGGTTGAGAACGCAAGATAGAGGATGGGAGCCACTAACCCGTCTTCTATATGTCAGAACATGCAGAGGCGCAATGGCAAACAGGATCAACAGGAATTTGCATTTTATGGCGTCTGCGAATGCAGCAACTCACCAGCTTAATTTCTTCAACTGGCCCTGTGGAACCTTCACTTTTATTTTTTCTAATTGTTTAAATAATGTTGTTACAACTGCGAGATGCAATTCAAGCCAAGCGAAGCAACTGTCCGCAAATTATGCACTTCACTTCTTTGTCCTTGTGCCATAAAGAAGGAAAGAGTGTCCTTATTGTTTTCAACAAGCATATACTCATTCGTGCACGTACTGAGGTGCAATTAAAATGTCAAAAATATTATAAACACCAAACAGCATCAGACAGGACGTAAACAAGAACGAGAACTCTGGAATCCGTATCGCTTTACACTTTTTAATTGTCACTTATCTTTCTTATCTTATCTTTTGCGTGAAGAGCGGTTGGAGGGTGTGCACAAAAGTTTACTGGTCAACAGGATATGAATGATGGATAATAATGTGCTGTGCACTTAATTCATGTGCAAAATGTAGTTGCTTTAAGCAAAGAAAGCTGAAAAGTAAGTCACAAATGGCGTGCTCATAGCTTTTAAGCCAGTTGAAATCACAGCATTGTCAAATCAAATGCTTTTTTATACTCGATACCGTAAGGTATGTACGGCATGGTGTCTCTTCGTCTGTCCGCCCGTAAGAATGCAACTTTTTTCGACACCCTTCAAGCTAGAGACTTGAAACTTTGCAAATATCTTTTTGTATGACCAAGAAAGATAAACTGTCAAGATTTGGGTTCTACGATAACTGGGGGGCTGTTAAATCGATAAATCCTCCTATTTCGCACATCCTTACATATAGAACTACCAAATTTGGTGAGAATATAGCCACTTGCAACCCACAAAAAACTGCATCAAATCTTTTGGAGCCACCCCCCTTCCCCACAGCTTGAAATCAGAAACGTTTATAACTTTCACAGTTTTTGAGCTAGAGCCCCCAAGTTTGGTGCCAAGAAACTGAATCATAACTTTGGATGCCACGCCTACCCATACTGCCCTAGTCACCCCCAGCCGCTTCGTTAAAAACTAGAATTCGTGTATGTACCGCAGTTTTTGAGCCAGAGCTACAAAATTTGGTAGGGAGATACCTGGTATCAACCCCCAACCCCCACGCCCACCCATATCGCCAGTATGGTATTTCATTTCTGCTTGCCGAAATTTTTGAGGTAAGCATTCTTTAATTTGTGAAAAATGATTTCCTTTGTGGTTAAAGCAATATTAATAAGATTTTTAGAACTAATAAAAAATATTTATTAAAAATATGTTACATTGGTTGGCACTTTATTTTCGTTTGATTATATTCAAGTTTTTTACTTCACCGTTAGTATAATTGATTCCTTCCAGATGTCAGGGATTTAAAGTTATTGTCAAATAAAACAAAGTGCACTTGCACTGTGTTTTCTTCTTTAACTGCTAAGCCGTTCCCACAAATTTTTTTCCCCTGCTTTAGAAATGAATTTGCTGTAATTTGAGTTTCATGCAGCACTCGACTTGCAATTTTGTGTGCGACTTGTGGTTGGAGCTTCTTCAGTTACAATTCTCATGTTCTTGGTCCTTAACTCCCCCGTCTTCGCTCTCCGTTATGCCAAGGCAACTGTCGCACACGCAAAACGAATGAGCAGGACAAATGTGCCATCGATATATTAAACAAAACTGCCACTTCAAAGTAGGGCCATGACATTTGTAAGTAGGTCGGCAATGTTAACCACTACTCTTTATATTCGTTTACTAAATGACTGTTAATAGTCTGTTTGGTCATGTGTTGTTTGCAACTCTATTTGAAGTACCACGAGCTAACAAGTTAGGCTTTTTTTTTCAGTAAAAATCAATTAGTTTATAAGAGCTAAAGCTTTTATGTGTTTAAAATACTAATGAATTAGATTTTATTAAAAAATCAAATATGTGTAATAAATAAGCCAGTATATTTCTTATAATTATAATTTTATAGCTATTAAGCAGGAACAACAGTCTTAAAAGATAGAAAAATAAATAAATAAATGTATGTAGAAAAGGATAAAAATTATTTATACTGTAACATAAACATATATCTTACTAGTATATGTATTTGGCAGTCCACCTATATTTACCGACTTAAATAAAAGTTCTGAAAAATTCGTCCAAATCGGTTAAGAAACACCGGAGATATCGAATTTTATCGATTGGAGTTAAGTCAGTTTACCAAAGTCGATTATAAATTTAATTTACATATTTATTGCAACTGGGTTTAGGTTATCTTCTACTCGGGCTCTCCCGACTAGAGCCTTCTTACTTGTTTTCTATGCGAACTAGTCTCTGAGTTTTTTGGCTTTCGATATGAAACTTTAGACAAGATATTCTTGTTGGTAGATCTTACGTCAAAATCAGGCAGGTCAGACAACCAAAACATAATGCTTTCATACAAGTGCAAGATCTGAAAAATGATTTTACTATGATAAGCGATGAGAATCATTTGATTTTTTAACTTGCGAACTCTTTCAGCTTTTTGTGATATTAGTGTTTCTGAAGTTAAGTACAGTAACGACATCAAGCACGCGGAAATAATTTTTCTACCTACTTCAAGCAACATGCTGGCAAAAGCAAATGTCTTTGCAGAATGATGGTTAGACAATCACACACAGGCGCGCTCAGAGCTGATTTATTTCGTGTAAATATTTTGCACTCCATGCAAAGCCCGAATGCTTGAAGAGGCAGCCAAACGAAAACCCCTTAACATGAAAGGTCCTGGTAGTTGTCCTTTGTGCAGCATGGTCAGAACTCATATTACGAATACGCCCCGTGTACAAAACACTAACTATCTCACCCACTCTGTCCTCAGTCTTTTTCCGGTTTCTCCCTCTTCCTTCATCAAATTCGCGCGCTATTTTCAGAAATTCCGTTTCCGTTTTTGTGGGTGGATCATTGGGATGCCTGTTGCATTTCAGTGTGTGTGTGTGTGTGTGTGTGTGTGTGTGTGTGTGTGTGTGTGTGTGTGTGTGTGTGTGTGTGTGAGTGTGAGTGTGAGTAGCAACTTTACAAACTACTCAGCATAGCAGGCTCCTGAAAATTAACGAGTATGCCACACGCTGCATTCTTCAAATAACCGACACGCATATATTATATTAGGGCCCCGCATTAAAGTTCTGAATCCAACATTGCAGTTACATAGTACATACCAGTAGCTGGTCCATCGTTCTATGTCGCAGCTATCTCTTGCAATTCGCAGCGCTTTTAATTAACGGAGATTTATGCATAATGCTTCACACATTTGTCGCCCAAAGCCTTGTCCCCCCCCCCCCCCCCCCCCCCCCCCCATTCACAAGCCAACGCCATTGCCGGCAAGTTATGAGCCGTCAGCGAAATGCGAAAACTGCAAATGGAATTTCAAAACCAGAAAAACCATACAACCTTATATAAAAAAAAATCAATTCCTTTTTTTATTTTGAGTCATAGAACTATGTTTTATTCAAATCAACTTAAAATATGATTAGAAATTATTAGAAATATGTGTTGTTACATGATAAAAGTACATACTCCAATAAATAATTCTACCTATTTCATTAAAATGCTACAAATTATTTAAACTTTTTTTCCATTTGCAATGTAATTCCTAAAATTATATAAGGAAATAATGCCAGCGAACAAATTTCACAATTTCCATGGATTTCAATTATCAGCTGTCAATTAAGCGACATTTCTCACGTTGAGAATGGGCAACAAGTTGTGGTCGGATGTTTAAAAACAAAATAGTACATAAATAGCATAGTATAAATGGGCCAAAAGCAGAACTAACAAAATTTTGAATTTAATGCTTTCTGCTCAATTTATAAGAACATAAAAACTTTTTGAATTGCTGCCACAGCAACATCAACAACAACAGCAGCTTAGGGTAGGGCTAAGATTTTAAGGTGCACTAGCGGCAACAGGTGTTCTGGCGCCCATTCAATGAATGGAGGCGTAAATCTTGCATTAAGCACACTTCGTTAAATGACCTGAAACATTACCAAACTGCTGGCTAAGGCTGCCGGTATCAGAAACTCTGCAACGCGCCGGCGCTGCAACATGTGTCAAAGAAATTGGCTTAGGTACAATGTTTTATTTATATTAAATTGTTTGGCTGGTTTTTATACCCTTAACCCATAAAATGGGTAAATAAGGGTATAATGGTTTTGTGCAAAAGTATGTAACAGGCAGAAGGAAGCATCTCCGACCCCATAAAGTATATATATTCTTGATCAGCATCAACAGCCGAGACGATATAGCCATGTCCGTCTGTCCGTCTGTCTGTCCGTCTGTCTGTCTGTGTGAATGCGTGGATCTCAGAGACTACAAGAGCTAGCGATTTCAGATTTTGGATATAAGTTCTCCTATACCATGAGCAGAACAAGTTTGCTTCAAATTATCAATAACTATTCTGGTTTCCGATATACACATAATATCTATAACAAACAAGTAAGAAGGCTCTAGTCGGGCGAGCCCGACTAGAAGATACTCTGAACCCAGTTGCAATAAATATATTTAATTTATATAAGACTTTGGTATACTGGCTTAGCTTCCATCGATTAAGTTCAATATCTCCGGTGTTTCTCAACCGATTTGGACGAAATTTTCAGAAAAGTTCTATCATTATCCATTACTTCAACCCTCATTTTAGATTTTCCAAATTCGATATTTTATTGTTATCGATATTATGTGTATATCGGAAACCAGAATAGTTATCGATAATTTGAAGCAAACTTGTTCTGCTCATGGTATAGGAGAACTTAAATACAAAATCAGAAGTCTTTAGCTCTTGTAGTCTCTGAGATCCACGCGTTCATACAGACGGACAGACGGACAGACAGACGGATAGGCTATATCGTCTCGGCTGTTGATGCTGATCAAGAATATATATACTTTATAGGGTCGGAGATGCTTCCTTCTGCCTGTTACATACTTTTGCACAAAACCATTATACCCTTATTTACCCATTTTATTGGTTAAGGGTATAAAAATATCGAATTCAGAATATATAAATATGATGGTCGAAATAATGGGTAACGATAGAACTTTTATGAAAATTTCGTCCAAATCGGTTGAGAAACACCGGAGATATCGAATTTAATCGATTGAAGTTAGATCTGTATACCAAAGTCTTATATAAATATATTGGGTTCAAGGTATCTTCCAGTCGGGCTCTCCCGACTAGAGCCTTCTTACTTGTTTTATAATTATTTAGTAATTCAGTTTTATTTTAACTAACTTAGGCTGTTAAAACTAGTAATATTTAACATGCATTTTTTGAAATATTATTTAATGTTTTATTTATTAATTTATATTATATAAAAAGCCAAAGTTATTACCACAATTTACCTTTTGACCTACCATTTTAACCGATGATTTTAAGACGAGTTAAGGAAAATATGTATTCAAATGTTACTTTATTAAGTGCAAAATTCCGAAGTGAGACCTTAATGCAGTCTATTTAAAATAAGTTTCAAAACATATGATTTCTTTTAAGTTGTATGACTATAATTCCCGCTTGATTAAACGGTATTTGCGAAAATGCGAAGGTAATAAAATGACTTTAGCAACAAACAGATGTTGCCAGCGACATGGCAACATATATGTTGCTGACTCAACTGACATTGCTGTTGCTGCTGTGTGAGGCTCCTCCAAAAAATAAAAACGACATTTGCGAGTTCAGTACGCTTTGTGCGTTCGACACGTGCGGTTCATATAAATCAACAAAAAACTCGCCAAATATGTAGGTACATATATATATATATATAACGGATAACTCGGTTTAGAGCTGTGAGTTGTGCTCTTGTTGTTGTTGTGCGAAAAGGTGCCGCAATTTTTGTAGGCGCGTGAGCTCGTTACGCATAAATTAAATTTTGACCGAGTTTCAGTTATAACAGATCACAAGCAGCAGCAGCAGCAACTGTAACAACCACAACATCGTTAACAAGGCTTGCAAATTTTTCTTGCAAGGAGTCGCCAACAGTTGTTTCAGCTTTCCTCTTGTTTTTGTTGGTTGGCTGTTGCTGCTGTTTGTTGTTGTTGCGGTTTTTTATTGGCGTTAAAGGTCGTTTACTTTTTGGCGGCATCAACCACATTTGTTGTTGTTTTCATTTTCATCTGTCTCTGTTACATGTGCATATGTGTGTGTGTGTTTGTTTGTTGTGCGTTTGAAAACACACTTTCAATTTTCAATAAAGTTCTCGCGCGCGGCTGCTGCTGATCGATGACGTCGATTTGTTTGCATTATTTGTGACGATTTATGCCCCAGAATCGTGTTTGTGATAGCCCATAAAAAATTAAATTATATATACCATATAAATACGTCTACAGCTGGCATACATAAATGGCACGAGTTTTCATATGGCCAATTCATATTTAGTTATATTTTCTCTGATGACACTCTCAAAATTGGCCATAAATATGAGACCAAGTGTTAACTTAATTATAATTAATTAATTATTTTGTATACTATTTGTGAGTTCATGTTTTAAGCTTTGCCCTTAAAATGTTATAACAATTTATTTTACAAGTGTAAAGCACTTTATTTTGAATGCATATTGATGTTTTAACTGATATCTAAAAAGCTAAGCAAAACAAATTAATTTTATATTAGTTGCTGTTGTAGCAACTGAACTTAAAATACTTTATTATTATAATGACTTTATTGTATTGACAAAAAGCTATTTTTATTTAATTACAAAAAACCTTATTCGATCAAGATAAAATAAAATATACAAAGTAAAACTTTTCTAAATTATAATTATTCAAAAACATAAAAATAATTGAATTTAAAATTAATTATTTGATTAAAGCTAACAAAAGGATATTAATGCAAAAAATAATGACAACAAAAAATGACAACTGTGTAAAAATGTGAACGTAAAAAAACGATAATTTAAATAAATGCATAACTCCTGTGCGCTCCGTGTTTTTTATACCCTTAACCCATAAAATGGGTAAATAAGGGTATAATGGTTTTGTGCAAAAGTATGTAACAGGCAGAAGGAAGCATCTCCGACCCTATAAAGTATATATATTCTTGATCAGCATCAACAGCCGAGACGATATAGCCATGTCCGTCTGTCTGTCCGTCTGTCCGTCTGTCCGTCTGACCGTCTGTCCGTCTGTATGAACGCGTGGATCTCAGACACTACAAGAGCTGGAGACTTCAGATTTTGGATTTAAGTTCTCCAATACCATGAGCAGAACAAGTTTGCTTCAAATTATCGATAACTATTCTGGTTTCCGATATACACATAATATCGATAACAATAAGATATCGAATTTGGAAAATCTAAAAATGAAGGTTGAATTAATGGATCATGATAGAACTTTTCTGAAAATTTCGTCCAAATCGGTTAAGAAACACCGGATATATTGAACTTAATCGATGGAAGCTAAGCCAGTATACCAAAGTCTTACATAAATTAAATATATTTATTGCAACTGGGTTCAGGGTATCTTCTAGTCGGGCTCTCCCGACTAGAGCCTTCTTACTTGTTTTTTTAAGTAAATGACAAGGTATGAGAAAAGTTTATTATTAAATAAACTCTTTTTAAGAATTCCAATTTGAATTGTGCACATTTCAAGCAAGAGTCACAAAAAAACTAGCTGTGAATTTTTTATTATAATTAAGTTCAGACTCAATTTACAATAAGACACAAAATATCACTGAAAATATCGATGCACCCAAGTTGAGTGACTTGGAAGCCAATTAAATAAGTGAAGATCTACTGTGAAGCACGCCCCGATTGCAATGACCAAAGCAAGTAATTATGTATGCCAATGTGGTAGCAAAATGTTCATAACACTTTAGCATGAACGAAAAACAAGCAAAAACAAGTGCCGTTAATTTTGGCTATGCCAATACTATGATACCCTTAAAACATGGATTAATTTTTTTTTTTTTGTGAAAGTACGATATAGTCAATTTGTATGGTGGCTATGTCGTAGAATGCTCCGAGCGGGATGAAATTGCATAGTGAACAAACCCGACATGATCTAAGCAATCCATGAAAGTTTCATCAAGATCGGTTCAGCAGTTTGGCCGGAAATCGTGTTGAAACAGACAGACGGACAGACGTACACGAGTAAATCAATTCCTGAGCATTTTGATATATAGTTTATGGGGTCTCCCATCATTCCTTTAAGGCGTTACAGATTCATGACAAACTCAATATACACTGTTTCACATGTGTGAAGGGTATAAAAAAAATTACGACAGCCACCGAAAACTCTTGCATTCCATTACGATTGACAAGTGACAAAGTTTTTGGGTAGCTAGTGCCTTGGGTAGAGGGTATCGCCACCCACAGACTAAATGACGCGTGTTTTGATTTTGATTTAGGCTTTGCTGAGTGCTGACCAATTCCGTAAACTTATAATTTTATTATTTTTGTTTTCTTGGGGAGCACCTTTTGTGAATATTTAATCAGACCCTGAGAGCTGAGTTGTAATCCATCAAGAAACCTTTTTTTATACCCTTAACCCATAAAATGGGTAAATAAGGGTATAATGGTTTTGTGCAAAAGTATGTAACACGCAGAAGGAAGCATTTCCGACCCCATAAAGTGATCAGCATCAACAGCCGAGACGATATAGCCATGTCCGTCTGTCCGTCCGTCTGTCCATCTGTCCGTCTGTCCGTCTGTATGAACGCGTGGATCTCAGAGACTACAAGAGCTAGAGACTTCAGATTTTGGATATAAGTTCTCTTATACCATGAGCAGAACAAGTTCAAATTATCGATAGCTATTCTGTTTTCTGATATACACATAATATCGATAACAAAAAAATATCAAATTTGGAAAATCTAAAAACGAGGGTTGAAATAATGGGTAACGATAAAACTTTTCTGAAAATTTCGTCCAAATCGGTTAAGAAACAGTCAGTTAACCAAAGTCTTACATAAATTTAATTTATTTATTGCAACTGGGTTCAGGGTATCGGGAGAGCCCGACTAGAGCCTTCTTACTTGTTGAGTTTGGTGATTGTTTTGTATCACTTTAGAGTCTCGAGTTGCTTGAAGCGCCATCAATTTTGGCAAATGTTCAGCAGCTGCAAATTCACAGCCAATTGTACGCAGTATAGAATTAAGCCTAAGTGCGTTTCCAAGGCGACCCAGACCCCGTGTTGCCTATCTGAATTGTTTAACGAGCTTTAGAGTTGGCGTCGAGTAGTAGAGTATGAACTGAAAAGAAGGGGGTACACTAACGATGACGACAGTTACAAATATAAAATGCTCTTGGATATGAGATTGATTGAATAAAGTTAAGAGTATGAGTTTATTCTTATTATAATATTTATATACTTAATAAAGTTATTGAACATTGTCACTTAAATGGCTGATCAATATTTTTTTCAACAACTTCGTTGAAAAAGTTAACAATAATTCTACAAAATATGACTTTACACATAAAATTGGTTATTGAATAAAAAGAAATAATAAAAGAGATTAAATTGTAAGACAAAATTTGATGTTATTTAAATCAAAGTTATTACTTTACACAAGCTACATAGAATCACGATGACTTTGTTGTAATCCCAACTCATTACAATTTATTCTTGCACACAATCTCCAATAATCCCCATGATTTAATGACACTATTCTTTTCTTTTTTTTTTGTGCTGTCAAAATATGCAGCATCTGCTTGCATGCGCCAAATGCTGAACTCAACTGATTGAAAGAGCATTTTTTTTTATAATGCAAACAAGTCTTGCGGCATTGCCAGCACTTTTGGTAGCGCGAATAATAAACATTTTCATTAAAATTTTATATTTATTGAATGACTGGCGACGCTTCTTTGATATTATATGTGTGGTGTGTGGCTTGTGATGATAGGCCTCCAATGATATCTGCGGACGTGTGGGCGTCACAGCGTCTGAGACGGCTGCGGAAATAATTTACTTAATTCTTGTGGATATAGCAACGCAATTGACATGATTTCACAGATACATTATACGACATTTGTATCTTTTGTGATGCCTTGATTCTCATCAAAACAGCGAAGGAAGAGATAGCTATAAGTTTTTAATGATGGTGCCACTTTGACATAATTAGGAAAATGAGACAAAAACGGCTGGTTGGCGGGGTTGGATAAAGAAAATCGCTCAAGTTGAAAGAAAAAGTTTTGTGAGTAAATGCAATTTGCGACACTTGCCGCAAATTGAAAATTTTCAGCTTGGTGCGGTCTGCTGCCAGTGAAAGGTGTAAGAGTTCAGCAAATTTAATTTTCGTTCGTTTTAGGTGTTTTTCGGCAGAATAATTGATTGAAAAGTGAATGGAAGATCTTACTTATTAGAGTTGTTTTAACTTTCAAGTAAAGCAGAATGCTGGTTTGTTTACAGCACAATAATTCATTCATATTATGAAATTATAAATAAACTTGGAAATAGGTCTCGCTAACTGTTTCTAATTTCCATGCCAAGACACTTCACAGACAGACGACAGGCTACAAAATCTAGTTACTGTTACACACAAAATGTAGTCCAAAAATCTCAATAAAGCACAGAATGTCCTGTGTGCCTGCTTGACCCACAGCCTCTGCCCACAAGCAACTCAATTGCCCCGACTCTCGGGAGAGCCCGACTAGAAGATACCCTGAACCCAGTTGCAATAAATATATTCAATTTATATAAGACTTTGGTATACTGACTTAAATTCAATCGATTAAATTCGATATCTCCGGTATTTCTTAACCGATTTGGATGAAATTTTCAGAAAAGTTCTATCATTATCCATTACTTCAACCCTCATTTTTATATTTTCCAAATTCGATTTTATTTTGCTATCGATTCCATTTGTATATCGGAAACCAGAATAGTTATCGATAATTTGAAGCAAACTTGTTCTGCTCATGGCATAGGAGAACTTAAATACAAAATCTGAAGTCGCTAGCTCTTGTAGTCTCTGAGATCCACGCGTTCATACAGACGGACAGACGGACAGACAGACAGACGGACGGGCAGACGGACATGGCTATATCGTCTCGGTTGTTGATTCTGATCAAAAATATACACACTTTGTGGGGTGTGAGATGTTTCCTTCTGCGTGTTACATACTTTTGCACAAAACCATTATACCCTCTTTACCCATTTTATGGGTTAAGGGTATAAAAACAGCCACATATTTCAAAAGTTTCTACCAAAACGCGCTCTATTCTCTTTCCCACACAGCAACAATTGTTATCTACAAGCATACATTTATAGAGTTCGTAGTCTGCGAGTCGTATAAGTAATCAATTATTGAAGCTTCTTTGGTCCAGTGGCCCTGCCTGAACTCTGAATTTGTCACCCATCCACCTCAGAACGTTTTATCTACCATTGTCTGTTATTATTTTTGGCTTCTATTTCAGCAGCGCTTCATTTGAGTTGCTTCAGGAGTGAGTGTGTTTTTTTCTTTTGCTTTGCTTTTGTCACAATTACCTCAAAACTTGTTTAATCGAGTTTCGCTCAGATTTTCAGGCCAGTTGGCAGCAGCAGCCTTTGTATTCATTTTCAACTGTAACTGCAACTAAATGGTTGATGAAAAAAAAACGAAACAAGTAAGAAAGCTCTAGTCGGGAGAGCCCGACGGAGCCCCAAACGGACAGACGGACGGACAGACGGACATGACTATATCGTCTCGGCTGTTGATGCTGATCAAGAATATACATACTTTATGGAGGCGGAAATGCTTCATTCTGCCTGTTACATACTTTTGCACAAAACTATGATACCCTTTTTACCCATTTTATGGGTTAACGGTATAAGAAGTAGTGTAAAATGGTAAAATTTATGGGTAACACAAGAAATTCTTGCAAATTGCATGGCCAATAAAAGCTAGAAAATATTAAAAGAAACAATTTCTCTTTGTTGCTATTTTAATTAATATAAAAATGTATATCACAAGAACTTGACTTATTTTCGTATGTGCACATGTTAAAATTTGTTTTTGGTACGAATTCTATCCAAGCTATCCTGGAACTACCAAATTTGGTAAGAAGATAGCTACTAGCAACCCCCAAAAAACTGCATCAAAAGCTTTGGAGCCATGCCCACCTATTCTGCCCCCTCCCCCCCGCACTCGTATTTTTAAATCAAACAAGTGGAAACGTTGCAGTCGGACGCAACCGACTGCGGTATACTCGTTACCAGTTTAGAAAACCGGTAAAACGAGGCCTGATTGCAAAGGGGTACGGATGCGGCAGGGCTGTACGCTGCATTAAAGATTCTCCGATATAGATGGGGATGCCACTAGCTATTTTCCCTCCAAATTTGGTGACTCTAGCCCAAAGTTTGTAAAAGGTGTGGAAAGGAGGGCTGGGGGCGGATTGGGTGGGTGTGGCACCCAAATTTTTGCTACAGATCTTTGTGGAATGTCAAAAGGTGAGGAAAGGGGGCGGAATAGGTGGTCGTGGCTCCAAAACTGTGATGCAAACTATCTATCAAACTTGGTGGCTCTAGCTCCACAGCTGTGGAAGATACACGCATTCCCGTTTTTGACAAGGCGTTGGAGCGGATGGGGGCAGCTATGGCAGTGTTGGTAGGCGTGGCATCCAAAATTTTTTGCATCTTTCGGAGGGTCATCATCACCTATGTTTGCACCAAATTTGGTGGCTCTTGTTCAAAAACTGTGGGAGATATAGGCTTTCTATACTCGTTACCGAAGGTAAAGGGTATATTGGTTTTGTGCAATGTCCGTCATGGTGTCTGTCCGTCCGTATGGTTGCAAGTTTTTTCCACACCCTTGAAGCTAAAGACTTGAAACTTTCCAATTCTCTTTGTCTATGGGATAGTAAATCAAAGTGTCAAGATTGGGCCTCTACGATAACTGGGGGGCTGGCAAATAGATAAATTCGATAACCCAAAAGCGACAAATCCACATATTTCGCATATCCTGACAGCTAGAACTACCAAATTTGGCAAGAAGATAGAAGGAAAATAGCTAGTGGCATCCCCATCTGCATCGGAGAATCTTTAATGCATCGTACACCCCTGCCGCATCCGTACCCTTTTGCAATCAGCCCTCTTTTTACCGGTTTTAAGACTGGTAACGAGTATACCGCAGTTGGTTGCGTCCGACTGCAACGTTACCACTTCTTACAATTCGAACCGTGAACTATTAGTTAAGAATAAATAAATTTTGAAAATTGTCTGTAACATTTTACAACCTCACCCCGTTGTTTTTAATATCTTATTAGCATTTTAGCAGCAATAATAAGTTGTATTTTTTTTTTTTTGATATTTCGACAATTTCGTATGAATCACTTGAAAAGCAGAAGAATCAAAGCATTTCAGACACATTTCATATACCAGACAATTGACCCAAACTGCCAATAAAATTGAGAAGCAAGATATGTAAATAAAAAGGCTACGCTAATAGCCCGATTATGCTGAGTGCGTTGGTGTGTATTGCTGGCAATGACGTTGCCAATTTAAGAGATCTGCTCGCTGTGATGAGCTACACATAAAGCCAATGAATGGATGTAATGAGAAAGCCATAAAATAAACAGTTGAATATTCAGTAATAAAATGATTGCCTCTGGCCTAACACGAAATCGATTCGTTGGTAACTTTAAAAGCAACAAGAACAATAATAACCAAAATTGCTAACATCTCGAAAAAAAAGAAAGAAGAGAGAACATGAACAGTTCCATTTAACAAGATCAAAGCGTATAAAAGGGCCCTCGTCGGATCAAATTATTGTGTTTGAGTATTCGCTAAATAGCTGCAAGGTGTGAACTTTGATGTGGTATTTTCCACTTTAACCCAACTTGCACTAATTTTCTTAATGTGTAAGTTCATAAATGTTGTTGCATAAATTATTTCCGCATCTTTTCTTACATAAAGTTTAATTAATTTAATGCCTTCTCATTTTTTTTGACTTCTTCTCTAAAATTCGTAATTATTTTTAAGAATACTGTTAGCCCAAAACAGAAATCACTTTAAATTATTTTACTTCAAAAAATAAAAAAAAGTATCACTCTTATATTAAGTAAATTATGTAACAACTGTCAATAATAAAGTCGAGCGAAAAAAATACTAGTCAATGAAGGTCAACATAAAGCAGCATAAATGCAACAAAAAACAAGTAAGAAGGCTCTAGTCGGGAGAGCCCGACTAGAAGATACCCTGAATCCAGTTGCAATAAATATATTAAATTTATAATTGACTTTGGTATACTGACTTAGCTTCAATCGAATAAATTTGATATCTCCGGTGTTTCTTAACCGATTTGGACGAAATTTTCAGAAAAGTTCAATCGTTACCCATAACTTCAGCCCTCATTTTTATATTTTCCAAATTCGATATTATTTTGTTATCGATTCCATATCGGATCAAGAATATATATGGGGTTGGAGATGTTTCCTTCTGCCTGTTACATACTTTTGCACAAAACCATTATACTCTTTTTACCCATTTTATTGGTTAAGGGTATAACAACAACAGCAGCAGCAGCAAAAATCAACTTGCATTTTGTGTTGAAATACCAGTTTTGTATTTGGTGAGCTGCACTTGAAACAAAACGAAAACAATAAGTTCAATTGATCCACTTGACAGAGTATACCGTTTAAGCAGGTTTAATGTATTTAAACTCCAAATTGTGTTGATTTTTATTATCAAATTGTTAGAAAAATATTTATTTTAAATTTTTGCCTCTTATATAAAATTACTAAACTTATATCCCTTTAAACTTTTAAACAGGGTATAAATATATATGTATATTTATATATACATACATATATATACATATATATATATATATATATATATATCTATATATGTATACATATATATATGTATACCCTATATAAATATATATAAATAAATTTTTTAAATTGAGCACAAAAAATGTATTTTAAAATTAATGTCGTTGATTTTGAGCGCAAATTTTTTGTTGCAACATTTTCTTTGCTTTTAGCGAATTGAATTAAAAATGATTTAATCAATACGCCAAGCCCCGAAGCGTAGCGCGTCACCTTTTTTGAGTTTCAGTTCTCAAGTTGTTGTTGTTGTTGCTTATTGTGATTTTTCACCAGCTTTTGATTTGGGCGCATAATATAACGCACTATTTGTACAATATATTCTCTCATGTCAACATCAGTTTTCAGCTTTTTTGTTGGCTTACTTTTTTAATGCAGTGCCTTGCAGTTTGAATTTCAATTTATATTTTCCAGGGCGTGAGTGTCTCTTAAGATATATGGTATTATAATTAATCGCTGCGTTTGCAGCAATTTATGTAGATTTTATGAAACTTTGATGCTTTTTGAGTTATGCATATCTGTGTGAGTAGTACTCATGCTGCGTTTGAACTTTTGCTTGGCATTGAAGTGCGTAAACAAAAAATATAAATTTATAGCACGTGTGTCTCTAGTTAATTCTCATTTATATGTTTGTGTGTGCCTATAAAGTGGCTATTTATCAATAACAGTCACAGTCACAACAAATCCTGTGACAATTAAAAATTTGCATGCGTTCAACAGTAATAATTTGCATATGCCACGAGAGAGGCTCAGATAAAGAGATAAACATGATAGCTACTTAAGCTTTCACTTATATTTAATCGCTATTTTTTATGTCCTTAACCCATAAAATGGGTAAATAAGGGTATAATGGTTTTGTGCAAAAGTATGTAACAGGCAGAAGGAAGCATCTCCGACCCCATAAAGTGTATATATTCTTGATCAGCATCAACCGCCGAGACGAACTAGCCATGTCCGTCTGTCTGTCCGTCTTTCTGTCTGTATGAACGTGTGGATCTTAGAGACTACAAGAGCTACAGACTTCTGATTTTGTATTTAAGTTCTCCTATACCATGAGCAGAACAAGTTTGCTTCAAATTATCGATAACTATTCTGGTTTCCGATATACACATGGAATCGATAACAATAAAATATCGAATTTGGAAAATGTAAAAATGAGGGTTGAAATAATGGGTAACGATAGAACTTTTCTGAAAAATTCGTCCAAATCGGTTAAGAAACACCGGAGTACCTAATATATCATTGAGTTAGTCAGTATACCAAGTCAATAAATTAATTACATTTATTGCAACTGGTTCAGGGTATTCTAGTCGGCTCTCCGACTAGAGCTTCTACTGTTTAGATTTATATTGACAGCTGCGCTCATATCATTTTAATGCAAGGATGTATAGCATGACTGCAATAAATATTTACCGATGTGAAGGATTTTTAGGAGTCCAAACGATTACAAATCTTGAGTGATGTATATGAGTGCTGCCAGATCTACGTAGGCTACAATAGTTCATACTTCCTTACGCTCAATATAATTTTAAAGCTAAGCTTATAATTTTATACAACGAACGATGCTCAACCCAAAAGTTTAAAATCGATAATGCATTACTGTTTAAACACGCTATCATTTGTGGATACATACTTACATAACTTCAATTTCATTACATTCTATCTTTTGTTTGAAAATTTGATATTTTATGTCTATATGCTTCGTGCGTTTGTGATGTACTGGGTTCTGCGCAATGTGCTGCGCGTTGATATTGTCAACAAATATGGTAATCAGTTTCATATAGATTGAACAGCTTCTACTAATATCCTTCGTAGATTAACAGCTTTTTTAGCAGCCATAGATAGTGGATACTCTGCTTCGGTGCTGCTTAAAGCGACAATGCTTTGCCTTGATGAACTCCCGGAGAACGCACTGCCAGCCAAGAAAAATGCGTATCCGGAGTAGGATTTTCTGGCCTACCCGTTTGCCCAATCCGCGTCGACGTATCCCTTTGCCTACCTACAAGATACCTCAGGATGTGTTTGACAGCTGCTTCGTGTTCGCTATGCGGATCCTTATTATGTTGTGACAGCTTACTTACAGCATAAAAAATGAAAGGTCTGTACATAAGAGAACTAATTAGTCACTGATATTGTGTGACATTTACCTTGACCAAAGACACTTAAATAACAAGATATTGCCATTGTTAAGAAGAGCCTTTACAGTTACTTCGTCTCAGGGTTCTGCTCTCAGAAATAAACTGTGCAATGAGTGTGAGGGAGCGCGATAGCGAATAGCATGTGCAGCCGTTCTTGTTTCCGTTACCCTTGCATTCAGCGACCCTTCAAGTGTACGACAAGCGGCAGGCTAACGGCAACCAAGAACGGTAAAAATTTGTTACTGCATGTGTGCATGTGTTTCACTTCTTGCTGAGCCAGCTTGTCTAGAATTTTGTTGTTTTTCGTACTTTTGTTTTTTCTGTGTCGGCAAATGACATCGACTAGTGAACTACTGAAATCACTTTCAAAATTTTTATGCATCGCTGCATAAATTGCGATGGCATTATTTGTGTCTAGTGTCATAGAATTAAAAAAGGATAGAGTATGAATGACCAGCAATTGCTTGATTGAAATTAGACTGTTTGTGTACATCTATGCATATACAGCTCCCTTAAATATGAGTGTTGCAATTGTGTATCGTTATTGACCCGTCTCAGCTACATATACATAACATGACCATTTATGAAAAAGTTAGAGGAATTCATTAAAAACAAGTGAGAAGGGTCTAGTCGGGAGAGCCCTGACCTGATTTCGGTCTTACTAAGTGCCATTATTGCTACTTGGCTATCGGATAAGATGGCTATATCCCTATTCCGATAGTTACGCTTAAATGCATACCTAGGGGCTCGTGGTAAATTAGCCGAGGTCCAACCACTCAAAGACCGGAGCATTGTTGCGTTAGGGATCCATCAATGTACCATTTTATGGTGTGTGGCTTCATGTTGTGGACCTCTTCCAGAGATATCCACTCCTTTTTGTTACAGAGGTGAACTTGAAACCTTTGCCCAAACATGTGTTCGGCTTTCATTTCGTCCCTTGGCTGTGGGGAAGTTAACTCGATAGGCATATCTGCCTCTACTCGACTCCAATAGAACATCAAGCACTGGTGTGGGACAGGTCCTCATCGCTCCTGTGATTCCTACACATGCCATTCTTTGCTTTTGAAGCTGCTTCGGCACAGTGATTTGCTGTGCCTTATCCCCCCATGCAATCACTCCGTACTTGAGCATGGGCCTTACTACCATAAGGTATAGCCATCTTATTATCTTTGGCGATATTCCCCATGACTTCCCGGCTAAGCTACGACACGTATACAGCGATCTGCAGCACTTTGCGATCGTATTCTGAACATGGGTGCCAAATTTTAATTTACTGTCGAAATTGAATCCAAGGTACTTAACTTCCTTGCTTGTTTCTATTGGACTCCCTGCGAGCCTAATCTCCCTCATCCTTTGTAGCTTGTATCTTCTGGTGAACGGAACGATGATTGTTTTAGTAGGGTTTAAGTTGAGACCAACCTCCCTACACCAATCATGCGTGATCCTAAGTCCCTGTTGAACATTATCATAAAGAGTTTCTTATACTTGCCCCGAGCTATTATCGTCGTCGTCTGCACAGCCTTGACATTGAAAACCCCTATTCTACTTAATAGTTCTTCTACTAGTATACTCCATAAGAGGGGTGATAAAACCCATCCTTGAGGACAGCCTCTTGTGGTTATTACTGTTACGGTACTATCTTGTATAGATGCCGTTGCCTGTCTGGACCCTATTAAGGATGAAATCCATCTACTAGTTGTACTGTCCAGCCCTCTTTTATTCAAGGTAGCTTTGACAGCATCATGTGATGTGTGGTCGAAAGCACCTTCAATGTCTTAAAATGCACAAACTTCTTTGTTTACTACTGCCGCCCGTAGAGCACGGTGCAGCTCATACAATGCAGTGTCTGTAGACCTGCCTGTTCTGTATGCATGCTGCGTTGCCTGCAGTGGACTCTGTGTAAGCAGACGTTTGTAAGCAACGTTTTCAACAAAAACGATGTTAAGCTGATGGGCCTGAAGAACTTTGGGTTGGTGGTATCTGTCTTCCGTACCTTGGGTATGAAGAACACCCTAGCTCTACTCCAAGTATTGGCATATGACCAAGTGCTAGGCTACTGACCAGGATTTTCCGTATAGTAGGTAGGTTGTCTTTGCTGAAGGAAGGAAGGTGATATCCAATCCAGACCAAGAGATTTGTAAGGCTGGAATGTTCCAATTGCCCATTTTATTTTTTCCACTGTGGCACATGCCCAGTCAATGGCCGTTGGTCTGTGCTGACCCTCTGTTTCAGGTGATTGGCTTTGTTGCAGTGTTTACAGAAGCTCTAACCTTTGCATATTGGTGCTCGTATATAAATTATCTTTCCGCTTCAAGGCTTAATTAGCCTCCAGCGCCCGCTTTGATAATGCTCTATGGAGCCGGGCACCTTCACTCGTGCTTGTTATGCTTTCGCAGAAGTCCCTATAGTTCCAACGCTTGGCCTTCCTAATCTCCTTGCTGTAGGAGGTGAGGCTTTCGCGGTATGTATCCCATGACCCGTTCCTGACGGTGACGGGTGGTGATCCGAAGTCTCTCAAAACCGTCGTTCCACCATGAGGCATCTTTTTCTCTACGCGTTTTCCCTAGTGGGCAGCTTTTTTCATATGCATTTTTAATGCTACTCTTTAGATTTCTAACAACTCTTTATAGCTTATAGCTGATCGGACATGGGTTCTCCTGATCGATTCTCGGTATCGGTCCGACATTACCAATTTCTAAGTTATACTTGAATATAAAGTTGGTAAGACACTCACCCCTTTTGTTGATGTCCTTGCTGCCCCATATTCATTTCCTTACCATAATGCATGCTCTAGGTGTTGGATGTCTTTGATCCCAGATTACCTTCGAGTCAGCGGTGTATAGGCTTTTTATGCCATTGTGTACCCATGGCTCCTGTACCAGGGCTAGCCCAAGATGTTGGGTGATAAACATCCTGCCCAAGACAGCAGAGGCTGCCTTAGCCCGATGGAGGTTTATCTGGGCTAGCCCAGTGACGGTGACGTTTGACGTCACCATCGTTCATCCGTCGCTCCAGCTCCTGGTGGTGCAGGGTGGGAGCTACCCAAATCACTACTGCCCGTTATGGTGACGTCTGCCGTTTGAAGCTCCTCAGCGAGCTCTTGCGAGGACATCGGCACCGCATCATCCATCCCTTCCTGCTCTGCTGGACCGAGCGTCATCTCCGCAAGGTTCTCATCCTCGGCCATATCCTCCGATAAATCGGAGACACCTGCCAGATGAGCACTCAGAACAGTAGCGTTGGGGGAAATATATATAAAAGCAAGTGTTTTCCACTTGTATTTATAGTATTCATAAATATATTTTCCATAAAAAGTCATTTAAGCCCCACTGTAAACGCAGCGTCAATACACATGCAATTTAAAAACTTTCTAAACTAATACACAAACTGGTACATAAATGCTGCAAACAACTTCGCAAGAGACATCAAAGTTGAGCGAAGCAAACCGATTGACAAAACCAACAAATTGCAAACGCAATGTATTGCAACTGAAGCATAAAGTGAATGTAAATAAAATAAAATACATACAAATCAAAACACAAAAGTAAGCGTGAGGCGGCGGTAAAAACAACGTGCAGGCCAACAAACCCAGCAGCAACAACAGTACGCACACCAACAACATAAACAACGACAACAGAAACTAGAATAAATACAACTACAACAAGGAGACCGAAAAATCATGAGCGAAAAACGAATTGCACACAAAACTGTCATCAAATGACAAATGCTTGACAGCATCAATCAGCAACTACGACGACAACGGCATCAGCAGCAGTGACGCCGACTAGGGCAGAGACAATGGCAGCGCATTGCCGGCGCCGCCGCATGCAACGACGCAGCGACGCCGGCAGAGCAGCAGCAGCAATGAAAGTAACAACAACAGCGGCCGGTTTGCAGCACATGCTGCTGCTGCTGTTGCTGCTGCTGCTGCTGGCGTCACTTCTAGTTCCAGCCACATCAACGTTGTTGACGCTAAAGCCTACGTCGAGGCATTTGAATGCAACATTAAATGTAGCCAGCTTCAATGAAACCAAAGAAGTACGCGCTATAGCCAAGCAACTAAGCGCAGTTAGTATGAATAAAATGTCCGCCACGCCCATAGTCACGCCTACAGCCACTTCCACTGCCAGTACACTACCCGGCATTAGAGAGAACGTCATGCTACCCTCATCAGATCCCGAGCGTGAGGCACAAATTCTCTACGAGAAGTCCCTCCAGGAGTATCATGGTAGTCAGCGCGCTGCTGCAGAAACGGCAACGTCTGTTGTCAGCGTTGGCAACTACGATGACGTCGAAGGCACCAGAGGGGGCAGCGGCAGCGGCAGTAAAACATCGTCTCGAACTCAGCACAGCGTCTGTGAAATGTGGGTACAGAAACATTGCCACTGTAGTGGAAGAATCGAGAAACTTAAGTTGAGTTGCCGCAGCATTGGAATCCTTGCAGTGCCAGTCAATTTACCCAGCGAAATCTTAATTCTGTGAGTATTCAATAAATAAAACTTACTGAATATGTCAACTACTATTTAACTGTTTTTTAATTATTGATTTCAATAATTTGATTAGGTTTAAACTGTTATTATTTATTCCATAAGCTTTAGTATGAAATGCAAAATGCTTATCTTTTCTGATAGGCCAAAGCTTAGCTATCCTATATATTTAACAAATGTTTTACATGAATATTTAAGCAGTCAATCCATAAATTTAAATCAGTTTACCCACATTCGATACATGCAAACCTGGCATAATCAAACGGCTAACGGTGTCTCGCATTATTGCAATTAATAGTTAACTGTTATTAAGCGTTATTAAGCGATTATTGCTGAGGAGATCAGAAGAATGACATAAGGGCATTCATTTGGTTGCGTGAATACTTCGGTTTCCCCATTCGTTATATTACAAGTCAATTTCGCAGTGCTGTTGAATCGGTTTTCGGTTCTGTTTTGGCATGCTGTTTAATCTAATTACACATACGCCACGTTGTGCGACGTTTCCAATCGTCGCGTCGCTTGAGTTTTCTTGTATGTAAGTCACGTTTACTTGCCGCCGAAACCTCTCAAAGGAGTTGTGTTCCGTTTTTGGTGGCCAAGCAGCAGCAAGCTCCAAGCTTCAACTGATTAATGGCCAAATCGAATAGGCCATAAATAAATATATAAAATAAATTGTTTATTAATTAACGCATCGTTGAGAGATATTCAGGCAGACATAAGTCATGCTCTAAAAAATCTATCTTTTATTATGACTGCCTCCAAAATACAATACATATATGGCACGTTGCACACAGTTTGCATTTTGAATTGTTTGTCGCAGATCATCTTCATTTTAATGCCATTTAACAGTTGGCTTTCCTTCTTGGCAAATTCACGCAAGTTTGCTCAATATGTTTTTTTAATGCCTTGTACCACTTGATTGATGGCCAACAGTGAGCATTGTGCCCCCTTCTGTGCCACATTCAGCATCGTTTAAGCAGCTTCTTCCATTTAGAAAAATATTGAATATTAAATATTGAAATTGATGAAATTTAATGGCAATCTTGAATTGATATTTGTATAAGTGAATACAATTATTTGTTTATTTTTCTGCGTTTCATTGCTGTTTTTTATTTAATTTTTTTCATTCGTAGAGATTTGGGAAACAACAATTTAACCAGACTGGAGGCTAATTCATTTTTCATGGTGCCACATCTCGAAGAGCTGTAAGTACAACAAAGTAGATAAAAAAATTTTTGACCACAAAACTCTGTTATAAATGATTAAAAGTTTTTTCATGAGGTTGCAAAACAAGAAAATTGCAACGAAAGCCATAAAAAAAAACATTAATTCAAAATAAATATTTCAAGCAGTTCCTATTTGACTTGCAATCTGAATTTGGTAAACTTAAGCTACATGATAGAATAGTACATAGATCATTTATATTAAATTGGTTTCTTAAATTGGTCTTTCTTACGTTTTCAAAGATTGCTAAAGATAAATAAACAACTAAAAATAAAAAAATTACTAAGTCTCAAAATTGCCATACATTAAAAAGCTGCTTAGGAAAGAAAAGACATTTTGTTTTTCTTTAAAAAGTCTGTAGAATTATTTTTTTTTAGCTTATTCGATCAACCAGCAAGCTTTTCAGTCCATCCACTAATAACTTAATATTATAAATGGTTATTTTTATCGCTTGTCACAGTATTTTTTGCATCACACCCACAGCCTGTTGTTTTTATTTGGCTCAAGCCACAAGTCATTGCAGACACACTCCTAACCCACATTTTTAATCTGCATACTACTAAGCAGCAAGCACAAAATTTTATCAAAAAAAAAAAAAAAAAAGCGACATCAACAATGCCAAACAACAAAAACATTCATTGTTGCCTGTCATAAGCGCTGCGACTCATTATTCAATTTCACAGCAAGCCCTCATACTTTTCAAAAAAGCTTAGAAAAAAAAAATCACAGTTGTCAGTGGCGGACAGGGTATATACTATAGTATGTAGGGTTAGGTCAGGACAGTGTTTCTAAATTCACTTGATTACATTGTGTATATTTCAGTTAGTTTTGCACGATTAATTACTCGTGCTATTCTCGGCTATCCTTGCTTTTTCCTTGCACTTACAACTTGCCGACTTTTGTTGTTGACGCAGGGATCGTTTTTCTTTCTTTTCTTATTTGCAGAACATTGTCGGACAATAGTATCATTAATATGGATCCGCATACATTTTATGGGTTAGCCAAATTGAAGCGTTTAAGTTTGCAAAATTGCGGCCTTAAAGCCTTATCGCCGCATTCATTTCAAGGACTCAGTCAACTAGTCAGCCTGTAAGTATGCAATAAGAAGTTCAATTTGTTGTTTTGTCGCTATATGTGTATGAGAACGAGTGTGTGTGTGTGTTTGTGTGTGTTTTAATGTTTGCTCTTAAGCATTGCCAGAATGAGTAACAAAAAAGGAGGAAGGATGCAACCGAAGGCAGCGACAGACGCCTGCAGGATCAATTAGTACGCTTGCTGCCTTTTAGTTTGCTGCCTGCAATTACACGTACAAAAACAACTCACACATACCTAAAAAAAAATATATTTGTACAAGTATTAGCAGCACTTGCCAGTATTTACACGCTATTTTGCTCATATTTTACGCTTCTCTGTTTCTCTAACTCGTTTCGATTTGCAATCGTTCAAAATGTGCATACATACTATAAATATATAAAATAATGAACTCAATATATCTGCACAACACCCCCACCCACCCTTAGTCAATTAAATGGCAACGCCCTGGTCAGCCTGGATGGCAACTGTTTGGGTAACCTGCAGCAACTGCGCTCCCTGCGCCTCGAGGGGAATCTCTTTTATCGCATTCCAACAAACGCTTTGGACGGACTCCGAACACTCGAAGCACTGTGAGCGTTTTTCTTTATGTTTTTTTTTTTTATATTTCTTTCTCTATATCTTTAACGCTTTAACTTCGCATGCTTAACATTTTTTAGTTCCCAAAAAGTTAAATTGATGAATCCATTCATGAACATATAAATGTGTGCATTGCATTTTGTACTTTTAGTTTAGCTATTTTGTTTTTTAATTTTGCCTGCAAAATTTTACATGAGCAATAAGCAAATATGCCTTTGAGCCACAAATGTGTATTTTATGTGCGTTTTTTGGCTTTACATATTTGAAACAAAAATTGAAATGCATGCATCAGTAAATAATTTTTTTTTCTTAAGTAAATAGTAATTTAGTTATACAATCATTAATAACAATTTTCCACTCTATAAGGTACTTCATTATGTAAAGCATATCCTTTATAATTTTCAAATTACAACATAATTATGCTCTATAAATCAAGTTATATTATTTTTTTTTAACTTGGGCTCTAAACTCTTTGCATTTAAATTTTCTAACAATAACTTAAGATTGTATGCAATTGGCCATATATTTGGGCTCCATAAAAAGCTGGATAATAACCTAAAGCAGTTGATCATAAAATTCGTTATTACTCTCTTTCTCTTTTCTCCACTTGTATTCAATTTGCGATCTCATTAATGGAAACGAAATGTTAAGCAATTTGGGCAGCAATTTGTTAAACTTAATAAACGACGAAGATTTTCCGCGAATGCCAAATTTGGTCGTGCTGTAAGTAGTCGAATAGTTAATGTATGTAGAATAAAATATATTGGCAATCGGTTTTTATTGTTTGTTTTACAGTTTACTGAAGCGAAATCAAATTATGAAAATCTCAGCGGGCGCTCTCAAGAATTTAACGGCTTTAAAAGTTTTGTAAGTAACTTCTAGCAACAACAAATACTTTAAAAACTTTACAAAATCACATGCATTCCAACACAAACATACACACATGACTTGATAGGACATGTTGTGACAGGACAAGACAGGACAGAACTTAGCAGGTTTTGCTATTCAAACAAATTTTAATAGATATCGTATGGAATACCTAAAGAAAATCTTAGAAAAATTGTGATAGTTGAATTAAACCAAAATAAATGGAAACATGTTAACAAAAAATTATAAAATTCCAATTAAATTTTTGTTTCCAAACAAACAAAAACAGTTCAACTCCGTCTTTAAAAACTCTTTATAATACAGTGCACCTATTCCCTGACTTACAATGAAGATAGGTTCCAGACAAGTCCGTGTAAAATGAAATCTTTGTTTTTCCTATACAAACCGTGTAAAACGAAAAAACCTACGCATTTAGTTATTTATTCAAATGGAACAAGAGTAATACATATCCAGAAACTTTAAGCTAGGTATAGTTTGCCAAAAAATAACGTGATGTCGTAGAGAACTTATTCTAAAAATGAACACAAAACTGAAACTTAAAAATTCAGTTATTGAAGGAATCCCTTGTTATTGCAATCAATGTTGCCAAATGAAAAAAAGCTGAAACATAATTTCAACACATGTATTGTGGATATGATTATGTGACCAAAAATAAATTTTTTAGAAGTTTTAAAAATTTCATTAGTTTATGAACAGTGTAAAAGCGAGGATAGGTGTATATTTACAGCATACCGTACACTTCATATGAAAGTTTCAGTACTTGAGTGCTTTACCGGAATGTAAACAGCTGCAAGTTGAAGTGCAAGAGGAAATAGTGTTTATCCGTTTCGTTTTTTTATTTTTTATTGTGAGTTTGTTGTGGCGCTTGGCCCAACATTTTCGTCGTAGCGACGCCGCTGTTGACATTGCTGTCGCGGTCGCTGTCTCTATTGCTGTTTACCGCGTATTTTTGGCTTTGGCATTGCATACTTTGGGGCATGGTGGAAAAAGCGACACTTACCCAGTGCAGTGCACTGCGGGGGCTGCAGACGATGACAAATATCCAAATTTATGTTATGGCTGACAGACGTGGGAACTAAACTAAACAGACAAAATGTGCATGAAGTGGAAAAACGGAGAAGGGAAGGAAACCGGGCAACTGTATAAGAAGAAAAATGCATCAGGTGAAAGTGAAAAACTTTTGTTTAAATCTGTGTTGAAAATATAAAGAAATTTCCCGTACGCATTTCTCAAAAGATTTATGAGGTTTTTTTACCCAGACTTCCACCGGATCCACCCCAGCAAGTTGCGTGTCTGTAATGTGTTCGCCAAGTGAAAGTTGCACGAGTTTTGTTTTAGTGCCAAACACACATATTGAGGGATAGGGAACTGAAAAAGTGATAAGAAAGGCCAAATGGGAAGTATTACATGTATATGTATGTATGTATTTTTATACATTTGGAAAGCGTTTTAACAGGATTATTTAAATACTTAATATTAAACAGCAAGAATCATATATTGACGTTTTCGAAAAAATGTCGTTCTTAAACTTTATTATCCCATTTTAAAATCGATTTCCTCTCGCAAAAAAAATCTGCATACTCTTAGGATTAAAAAAACTACGATGAACAATAAATACTGAAAACAAAATCCTTTACAATAATTATATATATATATTTAAATGCAATGAAAAACTCGCTGTAGTATTTAATTTCCACTGAATAATTCACAAATTTTGTGAACAAAAACGTTTTAAATATATTTAAAAAATATATATTAATAAGAGCCAAATATTTTCATTTTTATTTTAACCTTTACGTGTAATTGAAATCAAGTGCATCGATTAATTTTATGTTCATGCATAAATTTGCAACAAAAAACAAAGTTGGGGTTGTCCAGGGTTCATCCAATCAGAGTTTTACAGCTACGTGCGGACACGTACTGCTCACAAAGACTGGACCCTTGAAACGCGAACCGCAATGAAACCAGCCCGTATGCAAATACGCATGCACATGACTCACAAAAGAAGAAATCATGATATATGTGAACGTTATTTGAAATGTGCTTTAGTAATATTTTTTGTGTTTGCTTTTCTAGAGAGCTGGATGATAATTTGATAAGCAGCCTACCAGAGGGACTTGGGAAATTGACGCAGTTGCAAGAGCTGTAAGTATTGGTACCAGGTGTTTTGCAAAGATTAGCAAAAAAAAAAAAGAAAAAGGTTGAAGTGGTGAGTCGTGAAGGGAGAGTGGTGGGTAGGAATTGTGGTGCTTAGTTGTAAAGACTTTCTACAGCACAACATTTCCTAGTTTGTTCGGCGGCAAACAGGCGGAAACCAAAAATCATAACGCATCATTACTTTTTGAATTTACGATATAGCCCCAAACAACCTCGCAACTAACCATCATCATCTTGTAGCAACTGCAATTGTTGTTGACTTGTGCCAGATCCTGTTACCAAAGCAAATGCAATTTTATTATTTACTTGATTTGAGTATCTTAACTTTTTCACGCAGATTTTTATTTAAAACTAACACTATTGATACAAGTATTTTTAAGTTTTTTCTGCTGTAATATTGAAAAGAATTACTGTATTAATTTTAAAAAATTTTTATCATAGATAGAGACTAAAAAAAAACACTAATCTAAGTGTTTACCAAATCCGCAAATTCTATGATAATATTTTCTTTAAGTTGATATCGATTTTGTTTGTGCCATACGCACTTCCTGCGAGTCGCGACTGCGACAACAGCGGCATCAACTTGCGACGGTCATTGCGAACCGTTTTCATCGTTGCAACAACGGTTTTTGCCTTTCTCAACGTTTCTCAAATGTGTCCCTAAAGAAATTCAATTTCTGGTAAACAGGATAATTATGAGCATGTTAAATGTTGCGATAAAAGCCACGCTGCGATGCACTCAGCGATGCGACCCAGTCGAATCATTGTCATTCCCATGATTGGGGAATTAAACTGGCAAATAAATTCGCTTCAGCGGTGAGGGGGCTTGGATAAAAATTGAAGGAGTGTCAATAGAAATCTTTCACTTTTTCTCAGCTCACATGTGATGTGGTTTATTTTCATCTGTTTTTTGTTTCTTTCGTTTGCTTACTCGGAAGAAAAACAAATTTAAAATGACCGATAAACATTGAGATTTGGTAGAGGGTTAATTAAGTGTATAATAGGAAGTTAAGAAAATAGATTTCGCGAACTTAAACAAAGATAATAAAAAATAACAAAAAAGAGTAAGTAAGAACATTGCTGAAAATGTAACAAATTTACTTTTAAATAAAGTTGTATAAGCATTGTTTGAAAATTACTAAAATAAATATATATTAAGTAATTTAAATCATAAGCTTATTTCTTAAAACATATTAAATGTTCTCAGTAGCTTTAAAAATTCACTTTAATTTGTAAATCAAGTTAGAAAAATTGCCTTTACTTAAATGTTGACCCACAAAAGCAAAGCACTCTTAAAGTACCTTGGATATATTCACTTGTATATTTCCTGAATGTTGGCCAAGAAAAACTAACTAATATAAAGAAACTGATTTTATGCGTGGCAGTTGTCATAGTTCCTTTTGGTTGCCAGCCAACTTGACTTTTAAATGCAGCTGCGACGCTACAAGTGGCACTTGTCAGCAGAGTACAACCTTTAAATACACTCTAGGTTTCTTACTGATATATATCTTTTATCTTTTGCAGTTCCATGACTAGCAATCGACTGCGCTGGATAAATGATACGGAACTGCCACGAACAATGCAAATTCTAGATCTGCGAGCGAATCCTTTGTCCACGATCACTTCGAGCGCCTTTCGTGGCATGTCCAAGCTGAGAAAACTGTACGAAATTTAATATATAAACTTTAAGTTTTACTTTGGCTCCATATATACTTTATGATTACTTTAGTATACTCTCCGATGTGCGCACTTTAAAGAATTTTCCGGAACTGGAAGGCTGTCATGCATTGGAGATACTTAAGCTGGATCGAGCGGGCATACAGGAGGTGCCACCAAATCTGTGTCGTCAAACGCCAAGACTGAAGAGTTTGTAAGTTATTAAAAGCAAAATTATTCTGTGCATATTTGCAAATTCATATTTTTTGTAGAGAACTTAAAACTAATTCATTGAAAAACATCCCAAATTTAAGTAGCTGCAGAGACTTAAGGCTGTTGTAAGTATAAAAAGTAAAAATCAAATCGATAAAAATTTCAAGATAATAATTCTTTTCAGAGATTTATCGAGTAATCAAATTGAATCATTGCAAGGACGACCATTTCATGGGATGAAGCAGCTGCATGATCTGTTGCTCTCCTACAATCGCATAAAATCGTTGACACAGGATGCTTTTCAGGGCATACCCAAACTGCAGCTACTGTAAGTAAAATTTAAGCTTCAATATACCACAGCACTTCACTCATTTCTGCACTCCTCAGTGATCTGGAGGGCAATGAGATTGCCTCTATACACAAGGATGCTTTTGCGGCGTTCACAAATCTAGAGGATCTTAATTTGGGCAATAATATGTTCCCACATCTACCGGACACAGGTCTTAGCGGCTTGCTGCATTTAAAGACATTTAACAATCCAAAACTGCGCGAATTTCCTCCACCCGATACCTTTCCACGTATTCAGACTCTGATTCTGTCTTACGCCTATCACTGCTGCGCCTTTCTGCCTTTGGTGGCCATGTCCGCTCAGCGCAAGACCTCGCAGGTGCAGGAAGCGGTCCTATTTCCCTCCGATGCAGAGTTCGATATGACTTTGTGGAACAACAGCATGATGAACATTTGGCCACATATGCGTATGTATATGTTAATTTATTTTTATCTTATTGGTTGCAATTTAAGAGCAATCGGAATAGAAATTTACGCTAACTTTTAAATCGGCTGAGTAAATGATGTGAACCGAATTGAAATCACAATAAATTAGGGAATAAGCCTTAACTTTAAATTTATGTATACAATGATAGAAATAATCAAGTGTAATTTCATAAAAATTTTCAAATGAGAATTTTGATTCAAATATTTATGTATTTGATAGAAGCATGACAAGACTTGAAACACAAATTCCCAAATACCTCAACCTCAGGTAGAGCTATTTGAAAAAGGCATTAAAAATAAATCGGCGACTGCCTTTGCTACTTGAGCTACTTCCATAAGTTAAGTTAAGTTAAGGCTTAAGTTAATGTCACTGTTTAACAAACCGGATTTTCCACAGCTTATTTCATTTTATTTAATATATTGCCTAAAACATTTTTTAATCGAAATTTAACATTAATTGATAATAAGTTTTTAAAACTAATATTTGTTTTAGCAAAAACAATTTAACACCAAAATTTGTTTATATTATTCAGCTCAAAATTAATAAATCTTTCCCTATTCCCTTTTGTTTCAGATAATCTCAGCAAACAGCTTGGTGCCGCCATGCACGATCTGTGGGATTCACCGATGAACAATTATAATATGAATGAGGATCTGCAGCAGCTGCCAACTGGCAGCCAATCTCCCAGCAGTTATATGGAAGAGTATTTTGAGGAACATGATGTAAGTGGACCTGGCACCGGCTATGGCTTTGGCACTGGTCTATTTAGTGGCATAACATCCGATGATTTGCAACCAGGATCGGTGCAATGTTTACCCATGCCAGGTCCGTTTTTACCCTGTGCGGATCTTTTCGACTGGTGGACACTGCGATGTGGAGTTTGGGTTGTCTTTCTACTAGCACTGTTGGGCAATGGAACTGTTGTCGTAGTGCTAGTCTGCTCGAGGTCTAAGATGGATGTTCCTAGATTCCTAGTGTGCAATCTTGCTGCTGCTGACTTTTTTATGGGCATCTATCTGGGCATCTTGGCCATTGTGGATGCAGCCACATTGGGTGAGTTTCGCATGTTTGCAATACCCTGGCAAATGTCACTACTCTGTCAGCTGGCTGGATTCCTAGCAGTTCTCAGTTCGGAGCTTTCTGTCTACACGCTGTCAGTGATTACGCTGGAGCGAAACTATGCCATAACCCATGCAATCCACTTGAATAAACGTTTATCGCTGCGGCAGGCTGGGTATATAATGAGTGTGGGTTGGATATTTGCTCTGATGATGGCATTCCTGCCACTTCTGGGCGTCTCCGACTATCGCAAGTTTGCCGTCTGTTTGCCCTTTGAGACAACAACGGGCGTGGCAAGTTTAACGTATGTCATAAGTCTGATGTTTATCAATGGTTGCGCATTTCTTACACTTATGGGTTGCTATCTGAAGATGTATTGGGCCATAAGAGGCAGTCAGGCTTGGAATACGAATGATTCGAGGATTGCCAAGCGAATGGCTTTGTTGGTCTTTACGGATTTCCTTTGCTGGTCACCCATTGCTTTCTTCTCGATTACGGCCATCTTTGGACTGCAGCTCATTTCGTTAGAGCAGGCGAAAATTTTTACGGTGTTTGTGCTGCCTCTGAATAGTTGTTGCAATCCTTTCCTCTATGCCATTATGACCAAGCAGTTTAAAAAGGATTGCGTCACACTTTGCAAGCATTTTGAGGAGACACGTGTGGGCGGCGCCGCAACAGCTGCTCGTGCCGCACGTGGTGCTGGCAAGCGAGGTGCAGGCGGCAGAGAGCTGCCACCCCCCTTGTTGCCTGCCGCTACTGGACTGGCACATCCACCAGGCTGTCGCTGCCTGCGCATGCTGCCCAGCGAGATGCCCAACTGGCACAAGATGGAACGGGAACCGACGCTATGGCACCGTCTCAAGCGCTTCTGTTGTGGCAAGCCACGACGCAAGCAGCGACGCCAGCCGCAGCAGCGACGTCAGAGAGCCTACACCGCCGCAGCCGCAAATCCGTATCAATATCAGTTTGCAGAGTTACGACAACAGCGCAAAAATCGCGCCAGCTCCATTTCCAGCGAGAACTTTTGTAGCTCGCGCAGTTCGAGCTGGCGGCATGGCGCCAATTCATCGACACCTGCACCGCAAACGAACTGCAGCATGCCACTAAAGGTAATAGAACCGGGACATAGTCATGCGCATGGCAGGCGACGTCACTCTGCCTGGCTTATCACCCGAAAGACCTCACAGGACTCCAATCTGTCCAGTTCGCGCAACGACTCATCTGCATCGGCAACAACTGCCAGCACCTCTACATTCCGACTGTCACGTTCCAGTGCTGGCAGCAGTACTCCCCTGCCTTCAATAATAGGTGAGTGTGAAGAGTTCAAAAACACTTGCCAAAATATTTACAAAATCGTCTAGAGAGAGGAATAATGCAGTCTCGTTATAGGGCTGGAAGCTATTGATTCAAGGTGTTGATTCGAAACAATAAGAAGTTTTTAGGATACCTTGAACCCTTCACATTACGCGTATAATCATTGTTTGTAACGTCGATTTCGATGAAATTTTCGTTACAAACTTTTGCTCAAAACGATTAACCAACGCATGGGTTCAAGGTATAAAAAAACAGAGGTGATGTATATAGTGTATCTATATATAAAAATTTATTTGTTCAATGTTAAAAACAAGTAAGATACCCTGAACCGAGTTGCAATTAATAAATTAAATTTATAATTGACTTTGGTATACTGACTTAACTTCAACCGATAAAATTCGATATCTCCGGTGTTTCTTAACCGATTTGGACGAAATTTTCAGAAAAGTTCTATCGTTAGCCATTACTTCAACCCTCATTTTTACATTTTCCAAATTCGATATTTTTTTGTTATCGATTCCATTTGTATGTCGGAAACCAGAATAGTTATCGATAATTTGAATCAAATTTGTTCTGCTTATAGTATAGGAAAACTTATATCCATAATCTTAAGTCTCTAGCTCTATTTGCCTCTGAGATCCAAGCGTTCATACAGACGGACAGACGGACGGACAGACGGACATGGCTATATCGTCTCGGCTGTTGATGCTGATCAAGAATAAATATACTTTATGGGGTCGGAGAACCTTCCTTCTGCCTGTTACATACTTTTGCACAAAACCATTATACCCTTTTACCCATTTTATGGTTTAAGGGTATAAAAAGGCTAAGGAATAGCAGTAAGGAAACCCAATTTTGCTATTGTCATAATGAAAATATAAATGATGTACTAATAAGGATTTCTAAGAGTAAAAAAGAATTTAAGTTAAAAGAAAATGTCTAATCATAAAATTGATTGGTACGCTTTTAGAAGTTCTACCTTAATGTAAGTTTTTAACTTATTTTTAAAACTTTTCTTTTAACTCCAACCGACCATTCTCATATATTATTTATTTTTATGTGTAAGAAGAATATTCGAATTCTAAATTAACCTTTAAAAACATTATTTATTATCCTTGCTTAAAATGTAATACTCGTGTTTGCAGCTCACAATGGCAAACAGCCGCATGAGGCATTGAGCAAGCCGCGCCTTGTGCGCCAGGAAGCTGTGCAGGAGGAGGATGATTCATCGCCGCCACGTCTGGGAGTCCGATTTCTGCCCACCATTCCATCAGCAGCCGACAGTTCAGTAGTCATGGAGGATGGTGATTCGGCGGGCGGTGCATTTATGGGCATGCCGTTGCCAGGAGTCTCAAGTGGATTTCTGGTGATGCACACGCCTCCGCCAAGCGCAGCCCATATGCAGCCAGGGGAGCCACCACCAGCGCCAAATGATGCATCGCGACAGCCATGACCGGGCAGCTTCCAAGTGTTTTGGGGCAGCTGGAAGCGTAAGGGTAGATGCGGAATAGAAAGAAGCCAAAAAGAGACATTTCTTTAAACTGTGGAACAGAAAGCTCACTGTGTTCATTGACTGTATATTTGTGGCATAGTTAAATAATCATGTATATTGAAACTTGTCACGTTCATCCATTACACAATAATCTTAGGTAGTCAATTTGTTGAGTTCGAGTCAACGATTCCATATTCACAATAATTCATCGAATGGATCCAAGCGAAAGTTTAACACGAGTATTATGTACTACACACACATATGTAATTTATTAACAGATATACGCTATAGTTGAGATCATATATATAGTATATACGCTAAAATGTCCGACGCATATGTATGTATTTAGTTTGTAGTAATGTTTAGTTAATATACATATATATGTTTAAATTTCGATATGTGCGTAAAATAATTCCAGGATGCTCAGCATATGTCAACAACAAGGTCTATATTCACACAGAAAACACATTGATATGGGAGCGAAACCAAGCCATAACATATTAAGTTAATTTACATTTATTTACATTGAAGTTTGTTTTAATATATTTATATTGCCCACCATAACAAATGTTCATAATTTTTGGTTGTTTGAATTTAATTTTTAATGTCATCAAAGGATTTCAATAGTCTTTAGCGCAAAGTAAAACCAAATTGAAATCGTTGCAATTAAAATCACACAAAATTAAACTTTCAATACATATATTACTTGTTTTTAGTTTCAAGTTTAAGCTTAAATCAATATTTGACAAAATTAATTGACTAATCTCCTAGCCCAATCTCCTGTTCACTGGACAGCTCATCGCTGGCTGCCAAGCAGACTCCATAGCTGGGATTCTCGATAAGATTCTCCTGTTGCTTATCTTTTCGAGCTTGTCTACGCTGCAGAAACTCTCGCATAAGCAGCACTGGCAGCATCACTAGACACAGACATAGAAGCATAGCTAGTCCAAGTTGTGTCCAGCTGTAAAAGCCAGCGGCACCACCTGCAGAGAGAGCTCGAAATGGGCGCTGCTCACAGATTTCTGGTGCCACACAGAAGCTATCCACATCACATGGCTGACTGCAGAAGGGAGCGCACTCTGTGGTGCTGCCCTTGATAAAGCTATAGCCAGAGAGACAGGTACATTCATCCGGACGCAGGCACTCGGCATTAATGCAACGGTCTTTGCACTCAGCATGACACAGATGTGGCTGACTGGAATTAGTAACCTTATAGCCTGCGCTGCACTCACAGCGACCTGGTGCTGCACAACGTCCGTTCTCACAGGCCGGGCGGCAGCTGGGTGTGCAGAAATAGTTGAGCTTGGTATCCTCATAGCCTGGCAAGCATTCACAGATGTTGGGCTCCACACACTTGCCAGAGTTGCAGTTGGGCGAGCACACAGGATCACATATTGATTTGGAGCCTACCCTCATTTGATAGCCCTGGTAGCAGCGACAACGTCCAGTGCCGCCCTCACACCGACTATTAATGCACATCTGGGTGCAGTGCGGCTCACAGGTGCCGCTGGGCCAACGTTTCGCATAGCCCGGCTCACATTCACAGACCTCTGGTGCAATGCAGCGTCCATGACCACAATCCTCGCTACATATGGGCTCACACACGTACGGATCTTGGGCACTGGGCCGATATCCGTTGAAGCATCGGCACTTATCGGGACCCACACAGCTGCCATAGATGCAAGAACGACTGCACTTGGGCACACAATACGTGGCAGTCAGTGCCTCGTAGCCAGCCAAGCAGGTGCACACATCCGGACTGCTGCAAATGCCCTTGTAGCAGCTCTTGGCGCAGTAGGGCTCACAGTGCACGGAGCTGCCATTTACTTTCACATAGCCCTCGTCACAGGTGCAGGTGTTCGGTGAAGTGCATCGTGAATTATGACCACAGGCGGGCTGGCATTCGGGACTGCAGCGATGTGGCGATGTCTTCATATAACCCGCATGGCACTCACAGCGACCCGGTGCATTGCAAAAACCATTCTCGCAGCCCTGACGGCAGCTGGGCGTGCAAACATTGGAGCCATTTAGAGGAACATGTCCCTCCTGGCAGCGGCAGTAATTTGGATACGCACAGGTCGCATTGATACAGGCTGGCAGGCAAATTGGTTCACAGCCAGCAGAGATGCGATTGTCCACATTCGCGTAGCCTTCTTTGCAGGCACAGTGCTCCGGCTCCACGCAAACACCATTGCGGCACCCGCTTTTGCAGACCGGAGCACAATACACCGCATAATCAAAGTGCAACTCATAGCCGGCATGACACTTCAACTGATTGGGAGCCACGCAATCGCCATGCTCCGATTTGCCCATACACATGGGCACACACTTGCCGATCGTCTCGTTGCGCTCATAGGCCAAATTGCAGACACACTTTTGCGGCTTCACACAGCGTCCATTTGTGCAATCCACTCCAGCTCCGCATATTGGCTCACAGACGCTCTGACTGTCGTTGCGCAGACGATAGCCCTCCAAGCACTGACAGACATCGGGTTCGGCGCATTGTCCATTTATGCAGGGCTCACTACATTCGGGCAGGCAAACGCTGCGATTCTTCTGGTTGTTATAGCCCTCGTCACATAGACACAGCTCTGGCGAGAGGCATTTTCCACCGGGTCCACAATCGTGACATTTGGGCAAGCACTCTCCACTGCAGAAGTATCAGAGAGAAAAGGAAAACATTTAATTTGATTAAAATTTTTTTTTTTAAATTTCGTGAGTCAATACACTTACCCCTTATCCTTGCGCGTATAGTTCTCACAGCAGACCAAATCCATTGCCATGTATGTCTAATTTCGAATACAAAAAAAAAAATAGTGTTAGTTAAATAAATGAGGTGTTGAATAAATTTTGAAACATTTTACTTTACTTATTTAATGAAGTAAAAATTAATTAAATATTGTTTGTGCAACTTTTTATTTCCATTTATTGAACACATACCTCATTAATGGGTCGCACCACCAGAGGTCCACAGTCGTCAGTGCAATTGCCAAATTCGCGATACTTTCGCGTGTACACCAGACTGACTCTCGATTTTATAGCCCTATCGAATTGTTTTGGGTTAGGCAAGCACTTTGATGGATCTTAAAGGAAAACTTACGGTACACGTTCCACACAGGCATCAATTTGTAGCCATATGAGACTTATGCTGGCCAAACATACGATTAGCAGTCGCCACATTATTATTCCTATTTGTCGCTCTACTCGCCTTAATGCACAATTAGCAAATGAACAGACAAATAATATTTCAATTTTAGCCGACCGGACTTCTGCGCTATCGCTTATCAGAGTGCCTTAACTTTGTACAGAGTATAAATGCGTTTGTTGAACCCACTGCGGCCAAAACAACGACCTCCTCCACCAACAGTCGGCTGGGTATTTGCGATACGCTTCAAGTTGCTGAGTTCCCTAACATTGAATATAAAACATGAATTCATACATTTTTCTTATCATATAAGGCTGCAGCAGATCTACAATATGGCATCAATCCCATATAAGCGCATTTGTTGTATTTATTTATAAATATACATATCAAAAATTGTTAATAATCTTTACCTAGGGACAGTGCTTGAGTTCAGAGCACAATCGTTATTGATTGATAAAATCATGTGTAGAATAATAAAATATTTAAAATATACATTTTAAAAACATAACTTTTTTGAAATTCCATCTTTGCTGTGTCCTTATAGCATGTTTTAATGTTTAATGCAACTCAATGCTTTTTTAAAATATTTTAGTGAATTCATATATATTAAATAAGTATGATTTTTCTGTGATTTTAATGTTATGTTAAGTTAGCCGTAAATAATAAGTGTGATCAGCGCATATTATTTAAAATAAACATCACAAAGCGAATGAGCGGTTGGCTACGCTTAAGAATCGATCTGTATTCAATTCGTTAAAAATTTATGCCTTATCGAGCTTAGATATTAAACAAATCAGTAATAAACATTATGCAAAAGAATTTAATTTTTAACTCGAATTTTGCAATCTAACACTTAAGTTTATACACAAAACTGTAGCGCATTACAATATAGCAGGTTCTCTTTCATTCAAATTAAACTTATGCTTCCCAATCAATACCCCTGACACAACAATCTACAGAAAATTAAAAATATAATTATGAAACTGTAAACATATTTGGCTTTGTGGTGGCTCACAATGACGACCTGAAGCTGTAAAACTCACTAAACATACCACTCTGAATCAGTTATATTTCAAACTTCAAAGCGAATAGGGATTATTGTGAAAATTACCAACTGAACATAATGTCTGGAGTTGGGCGTAAGCTTATTTTCAAATGGCTATGTTTTGCATATTTAAAGTACAGTTTGTGCTATGATGCCCATAATTTGAGTTGCATACCAGTGCTGGAGACAAAAAACACATTTGTTCCCGAAAGAGTAATTTACTTTCGAATTAATTCAAGTGGATCTGTGCACGAAAAAGAAGTCTGGGAAAATGTCGCCGTAATAGAGGTAAGGTTTCACTCTTTACATATATGAATACATGCACAATATAAGTGACGTTTCTTGCAGATGTAAACAACATATCCCGATAATTGTCAGCTTAAATGCCATCCAAAGTGCAGTGAAAATGCGGACTGTTTGCCGCGTGAACACAGCAAGGAGTCTGAGTGCTAATGCAATCAAGGATATAGCGCTGAAAATTCCACGATGCCCTGTAAGCCGCAATGTAATTTTAATTTTGGATCGCATACATTGTGTACCGAGCCAGGTAACTGCAGCTGCGAGCCGAAATACGGGAGATCAGCGGAGAACGGAACAAACTGTGAACCCATTTGTCAAAGGGACTGTCAAATAAATGAACACTGCTCTAAGCCAAATTACTGTGATTGTAACAAAGACTATAAAAGGGATGCGCTAAACGTCTGTCAGCCCATTTGCATAGGCTGCCAGGATAATAAATTTTGTGCCAACCCTAAGAAATGCGAGTGTAAGCCGGGCTCTAACCCAAAAAGTGTGCAAAATATAAATACTGTGCACGACCGGAAATATGCGAATGCTTACATGGCTACCAAGAGGATCTGTTGGGCATTTGTCAGCCCTTTTGCCCACAGAAATGCAGAGAGCATGAAAAGCGTCTAGCGCTAGATTCCTGTGGGTGCAACGCAGGCTATCAAAAGGATCAACTTGGCATCCGTAGACCCATTTGTGAGAAATATTGAGGAGCGCATGGCTATTGCTTGAATCCTGGAAAGTGTGCATGCTTGGAGGGCTATCAAATGTCCATCGACGACATCTGTGAGCCCAGCTGTGTGGCCTGTGGCAACAACACAGAGTGTCTGGAGCCTGGTAGATGCGATTGCCTAAACGGTTATTATCGATCAGATCCAGAGAGCCACGATTGTCAGCCGAGCTGCGAGAGGTCTTGTGGCATTAATAGCTACTGCAGTCAGCCGGAAGTCTGTGTCTGCAATGCTGAGTATCATAACAATACTGACGGCAATTGTGAACCTAAATGTTCTCCGCAGTGTGAAGAACACAGTTATTGTGTGAGTCCGGGTATATGTGCGTGTAGGCTAGGTTATATGGTTGAGGGTAACTGTTGCAGCAACGAGTGTGGAGACAACAGCTACTGCGACCAGCCAGAGAAATGTGAATGTGTTGCCGGTTATAAGGCTGATGACTTGGAGAGTCGCAACTGCTCTTATATTATGTCCCTATCGTTAATTTCATTACTGGGCTTTGTTGTTATTTCAGTCGTTATTAGAATTGTTTCCTGTATTGCCTATGTTTTTACCAGGCGCTATATGAAACCAAACTTCTCCTTGCACCCGGATACAGTTGGCTCCGATCTGCACACTATTGCTCTTCACAACATTGACACGACTCTGGAGGGCATTGATAATATGTCTTATATGTAAAGATGTTAGAATTTGTAGGCTTAATAGAAATTCACTTAGTCTTGCAATCAAATTATACGAATAAAAATTGATTGTTTTTGACGTATTAAACTTATGCTGACCTTAAATGCTCAAAATAATGTATGAGATTTTCAGCTTGTTAAATCATCGCTAAATCATCAAACTCAGTGCTAGGTTGCAAAAAGTAAGTTCGCAGTAATATGTATTTGATTTCTTAGTACAATTTGTCGATATTTTTCTTATAAGAAAACTTAAGAATCATTTCGATGAACATTAACAAAAACATAAACAAATTTTAGCAAGTTGTTCAAGTTGATTTATTTTCCAATTGTGTATTATCTCAAAATATATTTATATAACTCAGCATTCGTTTAACTCTATCTTAATTGTTATAATTTATTGTTCTTAATACGATGGATCACATTTGATACAATTCTAAAATGCAGCTCAAGGTTTTAACAAAGAGTATTGCTTAATACATAAAGGTCCCTAATATGTATGATTGCACATTAATTTTATGACTCAATTACCGACTAAATTACTTGTCTAAGTTTTGAAAGTAATTTTTATAATTATTAGCAGTTCCCTGCTTGCGTTGCTACGCCACCAACTAAACTAAACTCGAAGGAAAGACATTGCACATTATTGAGTTATTTTATTGATTTTGTTTGCAGCGTTTTAGTTCAATTCGATATTTATTTAAGTGTTGTGGGATAGACAATATTTCTTGTTTTTCCATCTGTTGCGTAAACGAATAAATGGAAAGGTTTTCTGACGTGTGAGCAGGCCACATAGAGCTGCCCATGTGAGAAGCATGGATTCTCCAAATTGAGTCCATACAATTGCAATGATTGGCGTTGTGCTTTGTTGATAGTCATTGCGAAGCAAGTCGCACTGGGAACTGCAAGCGTTTGAATTCGAATGGCATATCTGTCGGGATCATTGGGATACGTGGCAACAGTACGTCTTCACCTTTGAATTTTCCTGTCAAAATTGTCGCCTCGATAGCATTGATCATCATACCCTTTGCTGAGAGTCTGGTTACGTTGCAAAGTCGTGGTGATTTATTTCGAAGAAGAATGATGGGAATGCATATTTTCAATGTAAGAACGTGCGGTGGCATGTCTGGCAAATCAAGTGAATTCAAGAATTCAGTAGGATAATTGACAGCTTCGTCTTGATTCACAACAGTATAAAGCGAAGTCCATTCTGAATAGTAAAGTTGATGGTATTTACATCGATGTTTTGGCCGATAATAAATCACGCGAACTGAGCACTGATGATTTTTGTAGTTCTGTGTAATGATTTAGAAAACTTTTTGCACCATTTTGTCTATGCTTACTGTGATCTTACATTTCCAATATCCATGAATTGTTCTGCAAAATTTCAGCCGTAGCATCCCGTTGTTGTGGTAAACGCATGTTTGTTTTCAAAGTCAATTTCTGTATATGAAGACTGTAATAATTATTATTAATTATTATATATTATTATTACAGTCATTATGGAATACATCAAGATTTAAATTAGCAGGCAGTGCTCGTCTGGATCGAGCGGTTCTTGTTCGATCATATTGCAGCCTTCTTTCCCGGTGTTCAGTTGTTTCAGACGAACGGGCCTGAGAAGCACGCATTCGAACAGTTTCGAACCTCACTACTCGTTGTCCAGATGATTCAGACGAACGTGTCTTTTCGGCACGTACTCGAATATCTTCCACCCTTAATGCTCGTTGCTCGTCTGATTCCGTGCTTGATTTATATATCGCCCAATTGCTTTTCGCTTGGGAGGCATAATCGTAGCTAGCTACAAATTCCGTACACTTTTTGATTTTTGGTTTGCCTACTAATAATGAAAAAAAAAAAAAACAAGTAAGAAGGCTCTAGTCGCGGGAGCCCGACTAGAAGATACCCTGAACCCAGTTGCAATAAATAAATTAAATTTATAATTGACTTTGGTATACTGACGGCTATATCGTCTCGGCTGTTGATGCTGATCAAGAATATATATACTTTATGAGGTCGGAGATGGTTCCTTCTGCCTGTTACATACTTTTGCACAAAACCATTATACCCTTATTTACCCATTTTATGGGTTAAGGGTATAAAAAACGATGGAAATTGTTTTTGTAATGTGGCTATCAAAATAAACGGATGTGCTTTGAAATAAGCAAATCTGTAACTTGAAAACAATATATGTATGTCACAGTCCCACTCAGTTTAGTTTTGAATGAGCTATTGACTTGTCTTTACAATAAAGATTTGTCAAGCCTTGAAATATTTACTTTTTAAGGACTCGGTAATGAAGTGCCTGTATTTTTGGTCTTATTTGTTGATAGCAATCAGTGCTTGTTGTACAACAGCAGCATTTAGGCCAAATGTGTGCAGTCGGACGGAACCTATTCCGTACACTGAAATGGTAACAAAACTTGTGACTGTAACGTACAGAAAGAGAACGTTTTTTGTGTGGCATACTAAACAAAGAAACGAATATCATAGTGTTCCCGAGGTGAGCCGCGAATTAAATTAGTTTTTTAAAAGTTTACATTCAGGACCTGGTTTTTGCTTCAAATATTAACTTTGTTAAAATCAGAAATCACTTTTTATGAAAATAGTTGCTTGTCTATGCGACATTTATTTAACAGATAAGGCAACATGTCGTTCTAGAAATTATTTAAGAAGCCACAATTTGTATACTTAAATGTAGGGTGAATATAATTATAATGTTTAAATTTTTAACGCAGTTGCGCTACAAATTTGAAGTACAATATTTCTGCTGTGCTGGCTACGAAGGATCAACAGATGACTGCAGACCCATTTGTCATCAAGGTTGCTTTGGGCATAGCCACTGCGAAGCGCCCAGTCGATGTGAGTGTGATGATGGGTATGCGGGAGCAGATTGCAGTCCTGTGTGCACTGGTTGTTTCGACAACAGCTTCTGTTCGGCACCAAATACCTGCGAGTGCAAGGTTGGCTATAAGAGATCCTCACCAAATGCCGCATGCCAGCCTGTATGCTCACCCAACTGCCCTGACAACAACATCTGTGAGCAGCCCAATCATTGCGAGTGTTCCCATGGATATGAAAAGAATGCGGGCAAATGCATTCCAATCTGTGAAGCTGGCTGTGTATTACACAGCACCTGTGTGGCACTAGAAGAATGTCAATGCAATAAGGGCTATAGTTGGAATAATGGCAGCTGTCTGGCTGTGTGTGCTCAAGCATGCCCGGATCACAGCAGCTGCCAAGAGCCAGAGCTGTGCGTATGTCATAACGGCTATGCTCAAAGGAATCAAAGCTTTTGTGAGCCGCAGTGTCTAAAGGGCTGCACTGACTATGCAAGATGTGTGGCGCCAGATGTGTGTAAATGCTATGACGGCCACGAATTTTCCGAGTCGGAGCTAAAGTGTCAGCCCAAGTGCAGTCAGGGCTGCCCGCACGGCTTTTGCTTTGCTCCTGAGGTGTGCGCCTGTAGTCCTGGTTACCTCATGGGCCCCAATAACAGCTGCGAGCCACAGTGCACTCCTAGCTGTATTAATGGCAACTGCAGTGCACCAGAGACTTGTGTCTGTGAGCCTGGCTATCGTTTCGCTCCAGACTCTCAGCATAAATGTGAGCCCATTTGTGAGCCAGCCTGCGAGAATGGCGACTGTTTGGGACCGCAGATATGCATCTGCCATGTGGGCCATGAGCCCGAGGTCAAGAGTAGCAGTCAACATGTGTGCAGGCCCAGCTGCCAGATGAGCTGTGTGCATGGAACTTGTGTGGCCCCGGAACAGTGTAGCTGCAACCATGGATTTGTACCTGCTGATGGTATAAGCAACTTTGTTTGCAAACCCAACTGCAGTCTTGGCTGTAGGAATGGCATTTGCACAAGACCTGAAGTCTGTCAGTGTTCTGCTGGCTATAAACTAGTTGATGATGGCTGCGTGCTAGAAATAACATTGACAACACAGATATTTGCAACAAGTTCATCCCCGCCAGATCAGCTGCAGTTGCCTATTACGAATTGCACTAACAACTGCAGCTGCTGGCAAGAGTTAACTGATTCGGATTTTGATGATGATGATTCTATCAAATGTGTCAACATTTGCATGGATGACTTCGATCAGCCGTGCTTGGAACTCAATCGGTGTCATTGCGACAATCAGTCATCATTGTTCTGTGGCATTGAGCAGTTGCAGCAACGATTTATTTGTAAAGTTTTCAAACAGGTTAGCCCAACAATCAACGATAACCAGGAAGCCACGGGAGAGGCAGCCCTTAATTCCTCCAAGACAGCTCCAAGAGCTTCCAAATGGCCAGCGATTCTTGCCTGGTGTTCTGGATTATGTCTCCTACTGCTTGTCCTTACTGTTATAACGCATTTTTACCTTAAGCACAGAAGACAGCAGGTGATTGCTCGGGGAGCAGATGGAATAAGCATCATAAGTCTTGAAAAAGATCTTTAAATAATGTCGAATACGTTACTTTCATTATAATAATCAGTATTGTTCATATAAATATACCAATAAAGAACAGATCTTAGAGTATTAATAAATCCATAGTGTTTTATATGCTAGAGCTGTACTACTTTTAAAAATGTATACTTACTTTTATAGTCTTTGGCAAAAATTACATTAATTTCAACACGTTTTTGGCAAACTACACTTGATATAAAATAGAAAGTATGTTAAAGTAATTATAGTAATAATAATTTTCTAAATATATTCAAAGCATCGTATCAAATTTAATTTCGTTTTCAAAATTTTTAATAAAGAAATGCACATACATACTTTTGAGAAAACTCCCATTAACGATCTTCCAAAACTGATTCTAGCAGCCAGTTTGTACATATTAAAACATGAACACATTATGTACACATTTCAAAGATTTGTAGCTTATGCAATTACATTTATTTTTTAATATCTTTTCAAACAATAATGTTAAAAATTATTATCAATCTTTCTTTTGGTTAAACGGGTACACAAATCGTGGACTGCTCATGATATGTAAAGCCGGGATCACAGATGCAACGATTGCGACTGACACAGATTCCATTATTGCATTTTCTGTAAATACAAAAGGCTTATGTTATCGCCAAAAATAAAATAGTAACAGCAAATCTAAAAGTAATTTGTGGAAAAAATGTTAAATATTTATATTCGGAATTATTAATTATTGATTAATTGAAGCAAAAGCATTTAAATTTAAAACTTCAGGTGAATTTGCTAACATTCCAAGGAAAATTATAGTGAGCCAAGACATAAGATGTCTTGAAACATATACTCACTGATAGCAATCGCTCTGACAGACGCCATCTTTGAGCGTGTAACCTGGACCGCAGTCACACTCATTGTTATCCCTGCATAGCCCACCGATGCCGCAGTCTGGCTCACAAATGGGTTGGCAACCATCGTTGGTCAGCTGATAGCCCTTGGCGCAGCTGCAAACCTCCGGCTCAGTGCAGTTGTGCCTTGGATTGTTGCCACATCCACTGCTGCAGATGGGGCGGCAGAAGCGACGCGTCTCATCAAGCATGTAGCCCGTTTCGCATTGGCAACTGCCGTCCAGATAGCAGCGACCATTTTGGCAGCCAATTGGACAGGCGAACACGCAATCCCCATTGTCATTTTTTACGAATCCCTCGTAGCAATCACACTCACCGGGCACCCGACAGCTGCCATTCTGGCAGCCACAAATGGGGCGGCACACAGTGACGCCCATAAGTCTGGTGGGCGTGTAACCGGTACAGCAGACCTCAATTGTAGAGAGCTTGTTGGCCATATCTGTTTGTATGGGATTCGCAAGCTGATACTTGGACACCGACTCTGCTCTAGTGATAAGAGATTGCAAATTAATAACGATAACTATCAATTCGAATATCTTATACAACTTACGGCACCCATATACGACATTTGTGCAGTTCCCGACTGGAGACACTCTCGTGAATACGCAGCAAATACTGTCGCCTCCTTGGCGGCTGTACTGCAGTCTCATCTACATCAAAGTTTGTGCCACCATGACGCTGATAGAGCGACTGAGGAGCCGCCTGTTGTTGCCTATTTGGATTTGAGTAGCGACGAATTTCGGGATTGAATCGCCTGTCATCTAATCGCATAGGTGCATCATATTCCGTTGCCTGATAGTTTGGCACATTTGCTCCAACGCTAGCGAGGGACAGCAGCAGGATTAGCTTTTGGCCGGGCATTTTCACGTTTGAACTTGAGTTATTTTGCGTTGTTTGCAAAGCACTTGCTAAATTCCAACTAAATTCTCAAGTAATGCTGGCGCTTCACTGCCCCACTATAACACTTATTGCTTATCAGTTGTTTTGCTTTTTACAAGATCGTCGATTTCGGGCTTGTTCTCAATATAATTTTAAAAGACTTAAAATAAATTCGCTTCAAAAATGTTAAGCAGCTTCCAATGTCTATTAGGATGCAATTTGAATACAATAATGAACTTCTGCAGATTTTTTTAATTGCCAATATTAAACCAAAAATTTGCCTAGCACAAAATTTAAAATTAATTCTTCATATCTTAATAAAATAAAATAAAATAATCTATTTTTTCCTTAATAATTTAACTTAAATAAACTTTATTAAATTATTTCATAATTATTTTAATGATAATCAAAGTTTGTATGCTGTGTCTGAAATTCGTAACGCAATAGTTTGCGATATACATATGTTTTAGTATTATTTTCCACCCCTCTCTTTCTCTGTGTCTCTTGCAGTCTCGGTTTTGTTGTTAGACCGCTGAAGTACTCTTAATTTCAGTGGTCCTCAGTCGCTCGCTTATATTTTGATTGAAAGCCCCGTTCGCTTATCGCTGCGTTTCCCTCGCAGCAGCTGCGATTAAGCGCTGACCCGTTTCTCCAGCTTACACAGTAAACAACTGTGACTTGAACGCATTGCAGTGCGACCAAATAACACGCTAAAATAACATAACATTACGATTTGGAATTTTAATTTAACATTAAAGGAGCAACATCATCCATGTCCGCACTGCTCCGAGCGGTGGCTTTGCAGTTCAGTCTGCTGATCATCTACATTTGTGTGATGCATGCCTTGGAATTACAGCTGCATGAACAGCAACTGCAGCAGCAACTGCTCGATGAGCAGCTGCGTCTGCATCATCAACAAAAGCTGTTGCAGCAACAGCGGGAGCAACTGATGCAGCAGAGACGCTATTCCTCGACAACATCCACTCGCAAGCCCTACATAATACCACAAGGGTTATCTTTGCCGCAAAGGGGCGTTTATCCTGATAAATGCTTTCGGGAAGTACCGTAAGTAAATCTAAATGAAAAATCCAAGCTTGCAGATCAAATAATTTTGCTAAGAATCAAGAGAAACGAATATTACGACAGGTTGACCGAGCTATATTCAAAAACATTTAGGCAGATTAAGCTTAAATCAAATTCTCTGTATCTTTCTCAGTATCTTTTATAAAATAGTTGGTTCTTAAAGTTATTTACTTACAGCTCTCATTAATAATTCTTCTTTAGTGCTGTATTTTTTCAGTATGACAAAGAGGTTAAAATCGTTGGTAATAGCAGTACAAATCCGCACTTTAATGTCATCGAGGTGTGTTGCAAGGGCTGGCGACGCTACGAGTACGACTGGACCAGATGTGTACCGGATTGCGGTGAGCGGTGCCAGGAAAATGGTTTCTGTTTGCCGGGTGGACGATGCCAATGTTTCGATGACTTTGTGCTTAACTATCGCAACAATTGTGTACCCACTTGCCCGTTGGGCTGTCCCCATGGCCAGTGCTATTTGAATGGCACCTGCAGGTGCGACAAAGGCTTCGAGCTGGATGGATCGAAGCGCTTCTGTCAGCCGCAGTGCAATGCCACCTGTGGCCACAATGAAATCTGCATAGAGCCGGGAAATTGCGTCTGCGTCGAGGGTTATGCTCGAGGTTTGCGCGAATCACATGCACTGGGCTGCCAGCCCATGTGTATTCCCGATTGCGGCTATGGACACTGTGTTGCTCCCAATCAATGCGAATGTTTTCCTGGCTTTAAGAAACGTATGAACGGTAGCTCCTGTGAAGGCAATTGCTACATGTAAGTGTACACATAGGCTCCTGAAAAAAACAATTATGCTAACGAACAAATGATCTACTTTCTGATTGCGTTGTTAAATAAATATGACGTTTCAAAAGCATGTAAAGTGTAAACTTTACTTACACAATTTTGTATTCTTGACATATAGTTTCAAATACGAAATTCAATGTTAATTTCCAATTTTTTTAAAATTTATTTTATAGGCGCTGTGAAAATGGCTTCTGTGCGAATCAAACAACATGCTTATGTCAGAATGGATACAAGTATGACTTCAATACCACCAGCTGCCTTCCCGATTGTGGCGATGACTGTTTAAATGGAGTGTGCATCTCACCAGGAAATTGTCGGTGCTTTAATGGGTATGCTAGAAATCGAGAGCGCTGCGATGCAGTCTGCGATCGGGGCTGTGGGTTCTATGGCCACTGCATAGCACCTAATATCTGCGGATGTGCGGTGGTTCAGGGTCCGGAAGAGAGCTACCAGAGGTGCGAGAATGGTTACTGCAATGCGGAGGGTCGTTGTCGCTGCCTGATGGGTACAACACGTTTCATCGACAAATGCATGTCGCCAGATACGGTGACCACCTATGCCTCAATGAATCCTTTGCGGATGAATGCCTCACTGATGCACGAGTTCGATCTGCTGTTGGGCAGGCATTTTATACTTGGCTCCGCTGGCATGATTGAATCGAATAGATGGTGGGTGTGAGCAGGCTGATAAGAAGTTCAAAATTAAGCTTATAAATATACAGCCACAAAAACAAAACAGTTTTAAAACAACAAAATAACATTTCCGATGTCAAGCACAAAGAAATTGTTGTCTTCAATTAAAGATCCGTTGTGGTGCTTATCATTAAGTCAGTGGTGTGGCAGCGAAGGGGCTGCTTTATAAAACTCTATAATGTGTTAAGATTTTCCCCTGTACGACCGCCACTGCTCATTTTGCAAATATAATAATCTCTTTATGGTTACACAAAGCTGAGATTAGTTTCCTTCTATAAAAGCAGTGCTCAAAACGAGACCAGCTCAGTTGCTCGTCTACATTAAAGCCCCGTGATTGCGATAATTCTATTCTTAAACTCAGTGAGATAGAGAACGGGAGAGAGGAAGTGTGATGAGAAAGTTAGAGGGAGCAAGCACGCGAGAGTGTAAAAGAAAAATGACATCTCACTGCAAATTATTCGCATTAGTTATCGTGTGCCTAACATTGGAGCTCCTGCCGACGCACACATCTGGACAATTTTGGAAGAACGCTCTGAGCGAATATCAAACATGGGAGCGTGAGATGTTGGCGAGTCGAGAATCCGGAATATGTTACAAGACCCAATAGTAGATACAGCCATATGAACTGCTTACCACTCGGCAAAATGTCTCAAGATAATATTTTTACAGTGCTAAAACTTCTGACCCGGAGCTTAGACAACGTCAGATCTCTTACTGTTGTGATGGCTACGTGAATCAGGGCAGCTCTAAAATTCTTAAATGTGAGCCAATCTGCGCAGAGGATTGCACTCATGGTGTTTGCCTTTCTCCTGGTTACTGTGAATGTGCCCCTGGATACTACAGAGAACGGGCGTATTGTCGACAATTTGGGGAATAATGGCGGATTGAATAAGGCAAACCTTATGCAATTAATAAAGATTATAATCATCCTCTCAATTAGGTTTTTCTTCAATTAAGTCAAAAATGTATTTACAAATAAATAAGAGCAAATCATTTTAAAAACACGTAAGAAAACAAGTGGAATCGTTGCAGTCGGATGCA